>CM028349.1:2272866-2545103 GCA_016618105.1 Dendrobium huoshanense | reverse complement strand
AAAAAAAGAATCAACCGCTATATTATTTAAGTAGCTTCTATTTTTGGACATCGTCTAAGATATCATCATGGATGATGTAACAAAAAATTAGCATAAATTTATAAATTAATCTAATAATTATATAACAAAAGCAATTAAGATGATTGAAACAATTTTCATAATCATATCCTGGATGATCGCAGGATCATCCGGGATGATCCGTTAAACAAAATCTTAATTCTTCCTAGATGATGTTTAATCGACCTGTTTCATTTAAAGCAATTCTCTAGATAATATTAAACTAATTGAATTAATCATAAATGATGATTTATTATCATCCTGGATGATAGGAACAAATTTCCTTCTGATCATCCCAAATTGTTCTGGCTGATTGAGCTGAATTTGTACTGATCATATATGATGATCTCCAGATTGTCCTAGACAATAATATCAGTTTGGTGCATTTAAGAGCCTTTTTAGAGCTCTTCTATTTAAGCTTTGTCAAAGCACTTGCAAAGTGTCTTTGGAAGCCATTGAAGCTTCATTTTTCTGGAGGAAACTTGAAGAGAGAACTTGAAAGGGATAGAGGATAGGGCGGAGTTTGAGAGAGGGAGAAGATCGTTGGAGGGGGTTTCAAGGGAGTGTAGAGGTGGATTCACACATTGCTCCGGAAAGCTTGCACCTTAGTACCATTGGATTTAAGGTTCATCTTGAGGGAAGTTTTGGGAAGAAGAATATTTATTTGGTGTCAAAGGACCAGGCTACTCCGCCACACTGAGGAAGGTGGAAGTGGTTTTGTGAGGGCTTCTCTGCCTAGCTATGGGGGCTAAAGGAGAGGTACTGAGTTTAGTGCAATACTCAAAGGGTGCCTCCGAGGAGTGGACGTAGGTTAAGGTTTAACTGAACCACTATAAATCTTGTATGTTTTTTCCTTTATTATTTATGCACTTTATTTTTGTTGTGATTAACGGCTTGGGTGAACTCTCTAATTGAGATTTTTATTATTAATTTAATTTGTTTCAGCTACAAGATATAAATAATTTCTCTTTTATTTAAAGAAGTTTTTACCCCCCTCTTGGTTAGCCTCGGGACTAGTTCATAAGGGCATAACATCCCTGACAAACTTTCAAGTGGTATCAGAGCACTTTCAAGTGGTATCAGAGTAGGATTCATAAAATCTAGTTTTTTAAAATTTTTGAATTTCGATCAATGGCTAATTTTGGTAATTGTAATATTACGAAAGGATATTCAATCACTCGACCACCTTTATTTCAAAATATTATATTTGATTTTTGGAAAATTTGTATGTCTACTTTCTTGCAATCAACTGATTATCGAATATGATAAATGATTTTAACTAGTTATTCTATACCATCACAAGTTGAAGATGGAATTAAAACTGGTATTCATTTTAATCAATGGAGTAGGGAAGAATAAATCAATGCTCAATTGAATGCTAAGTTAGTAAATTATTCTTTTTGAGCTTTAAATTCTGAAGATTATATGTTTGTATCCATGTGCACTAATGACAAAGAAATTTGGGATAAATTACACACTATATATGAAGGCACTAGTGAAATCAAGCAATCTAGGTTGAATATTTGAATGCATGATTATGAACTATTTTACATGAAAACTTATGAGACGATCTTAGACATATATACTAAGTTTACTCAAATTGTCACATCATTACATGCTTTAGGTAAAGAATTTTCAAATTTTGAAAAAGTCAATAATATTCTATATTGTCTACTTGATAAGTTTGATGCCAAAGTTGTTGCTATTTGGAATCAAAAATTTTGAATGAATATTCTATTGATAATTTGATTGGCTCACTCATTGTCTATGAGTAAAGTTTGGGCCAAAGACTTTTGGATGCAGGTGAGATGATAGTGTTAAACGCTGAAAACATAGAAAAAAGTGGCTTAGTTGGTGATGAAAGCGATGACGTATCAAGCAAGTTAAAAGGCTCACCAAAGCATAAGCATCAATAAAAGTGGAATAAAGGTAAAAATAATAAGAATATTAAGATTTCTTCTGATGTTATTTGCTTTGGATGTAGGAAGCCTAGACATATGAAAATTCAGTGCCTTAATTTGAGAACACTTCCTGCAAAAGAAAAGAGTAAAGCTAAGCAAATTGTAAAAAGGGCAAATAATGAAAAGCAAAAAATCTTCTTGGCAGACCTTGCTTCTGAATCATCAGACCAGGAGTAAGATGATGTTTATATCCTTGTTTGTGTATTTTTTTGTTTGTGTATGCATATTTTATTCATTTTATTTTTATTTATTTTATGTATTTTCTTTTGGTTTAGTTTTTTGTCATTTTTTTTTGTTAAAATTTTAAATTAGTTTTTATATTTTTGTAAAGCTTTCTCTGATGAGCACACATATATCACCTTTTTGTTTCGTATACACTTTAAAAAATCTAATCTTTTTTAAAGATCATATTTTTTCTAAAAATGAATAATTTACATCCTATTTTTCTTGAACTCTTATGTAAGTTATGGTTGACTTTTCTAAAAACAGTCAAAAGAAGGAAACTCATGATTTTGTCTCTCTATCTCTTTTCTTAAAGATGTTATTTTACTTTTGATTCAAAATCGTCATCATATTATAAATTAGATTATGAAACTAAACTTTTTAATCTCCCTACATTTTATCTATCGCATAAAGATCTTTTGCAAGTTGTTGAATTTACCTCATAACTTTCTTAATCAAGTAGTTCATTTTTTATTAATAGAATGGGTTTGCTTTAGTTTTAAAAAATTTCAAAAAGGTAGCATATGTGATTAAAAAAAATAAAAATGGCCAATAATACCAAATCAAAAAAGTGGCGAATGATGTCAAATCAAAAGACACACAATGACATCAAATTGAGAAAGATATACAAAGTTTATTAAAAAGTAAAAGACGCGCAAAGTGCACCAAATAAACATCAAATTGAGAAAGATATACAAAGTGTATTAAAAAGTAAAAGATGCGCAAAGTGCACCAAATAATTAACAAGAGGCATAAAATGAGCCCATAAAAATTAGCTTACATGTTTTAAACTTCTTAAATCTTAAGAAAACTCCATTTTTTTATTGATATTTTTGATACTTGAGCTTAAAAATTATGATTTTTGATTCACCAATTTTTGCATTAACCTTTTATTAGATATATTTCATGAAAGGAGTTTTGAAAAGATTACTATTTCTTTTTCTATTTTGTTCATTAATTTAGATATTATATTAAAAAAAATTTGAGCCTTTAAATGAACTTGAGCTTGGATTAACAATTTTTGAATTTCTAACTTTTCTACGGTATGCATTGTCAATACATTCTTTACTAAGTTTTTGAATAAAATTAACAGGTAACTTTCTCATCTCAAGGAAATTTGATTTTTCATTCTAATTCTTCTAAAAACATCTTCTTTACCAGATCAAGAATTATTTGATATTTTATTAGTCAATTTTTTTCTATTTTAGTTTTCTGTGCTCCTCTTTTTTTTTATAATGTCAAAGGGGGAGAACGTACTGTTGTTTTTATATTTGTTTTAGTTATTTGTTTTGTTTTACTTTTTTTATATTAAAATAAAAATTAAAAAAAAAGGAAAGTTTTGTTTTCCCTTATTTTTGAATTCTTTATTCCAGTGAGGGGGAGATTAGAAGAAAATATTTTCAATTTTGCAAATTCAACTACTAATATTTGCCATCATAAAAAAGGGGGAGATTGTTGCAAATCTAATTTCAAGGAATAAAATTTTGATGATAATAAACACTTCTATTTCTCTACAACTGCCTTGCCTACTAACTTTTCAGGTCTACAAGATCAAAACTGTAATTTGAACCAGCACAAGAATTGGTAGACTAGATCTGAGTCAGTTTGTAATCTTTTCCTTTTCTTAAGTCAATTATAAACAAAGTGGTTCCTGATGCTAAGTAACCTTGCACATACACTTAGAAGAAAATTTCTGACTATTTTTAGAGTTTACTATTTTTGGTCACATCATCTAGTACAATCTATAAATCATCCTGGATGATCAGTTAAAAATAAAAACCTTAATTAGGGCATCTTGGTTAAGGCAGTCATCATTAAGCACATCGTCCTAGATAATATTCATATTGACTGGGACGATAGGCTCAAATTAGAAAGAATCAACTGCCATATCTATTTAGGTAGCTTTTATTTTTGGACATCATCTAAGATATAATCTTGGATGATACAACATAATTATGCCTAAATTAATCTAGTAATTATGGTTGATTGAATAATCATATCATCTTGGACGATTGCAAGATTATCTAGGATAATTCATTAAATAAAACCTTAATTCTTCCTGGATGATGTTTAATCAGTCTGGTTCATTCTGGGCGATTCTCAAAATGATATTCAACTAATTAAACTAATTATACATGATGATTTATTATCATCCTGGATGATAAGAATAAATTTCCTTCTAATTGTCCCAAATTATCCTAGCTGATTGAGCTGAATTTGTACTGATCATACAAGATGATCTCCAAATCAACTTGGTTGATAATATTGATTTGGTGTATTTAAGAGCCTTTTTGGAGCTCTTCTATTTAAGCTTTGTGAAGGCACTTGCAAAGTGTCTTTGGTAGCCATTGAAGCTTCATTTTTTTGGAGGAAACTTGAAGAGAGAACTTGAAAGGGAGAGAGGAAAGGGTGGAGTTTTAGAGAGGGAGAAGATCCTTGGAGGGGGTTTCAAGGGAGTGTAGAAAGGGATTCACACAGTTACTTCGACAAGCTTGCACCTTAGTACTAACAGATTTAAGGTTCGTCTTGAGGGAAGTTTTGGGAAGAAGAAGATCTCTTTGGTGTCAAAGGACCCGTCTACTTCGCCGCACTGGGGAAGGTGGAAGTGATTTTGTAAGGGCTTCTCCGCCTAGCTATAGGGGCTAAAGGAGAGACACTGAGTTTAGTGCAATACTCAGAGGGAACCTTCAAGGAGTGGACGTAGGTTAAGGTTTGACCGAACCACTATAAATTTGGTGTGTTCTTTCCTTTATTATTTCCGCACTTTATTTTTGTTGTGATTAACTACTTGGGTAAACTCTCTGATTGATCTTTTTATTATTAATTTAATTTATTTCCACTGTAAGATATAAAAAGATTTCTCTTTTATTTAAAGAAGCTTTTCACCCCCCTCTTGGTTAGCCTCAAGACTAATTTATAAGGGCTTAATATCCCTGATGAACTTTCAAGTGGTATCAGAGCACTTTCAAGAGGCTGGGATAAAGTGGGTGGTTGGTTCACTAGAAAGATCGCTTGCCGTGATGTACAATCACTTGGATTTTGTAGTGGGGAGGTGGAGAAAGGCATGGGGAGTTAGAACAAAATGATCTTTGGATTTGGGAGGTTGGAGGAAGTGAGAGAACATGTGTATTTGAATGATGTTCTCAAATGGGGTTTTATCCTATTCAAATGATCTAGAGTTGGGTGGACGAGCCTAATGCATCAGGCACCCTGTTTATATGCTAGACATGTGTCCCAGGCCGTTGGAAGGCTGAGCTAAAGGCTGGAATGACCTTGCTCCTATTGGGTGGATTTTGGAGATGGGGGGACCACTACTGCCCAATTTTCCTAAGCCAACTATTGGGGATATCTTAAGCAGTGTTTAAGTAGGGCAATAAAGCTAATATAGTCAACTTAGGGCATGAGATCTAGGAGAAAGTAAAGATTTGTAGGGGTTTGGCCATGAAAAGGGGTTTTAAGCTTGGGTTGATTCCCTTGATCAATCAAATAGTTATTGGATGCTATCTAAGGCTAAAGCCAATTCTTTTGGGGTTAAAGAAAAGGGTTGACCATTTCAAAGAGAGGTTTAAGTACCTTGTTGACTTAGTTTGACCATTCAATAAGGTCAAAGATGATGATGTGGCATTTGGGGGGTGTAAGGAGCTATTTGAGATAGAACACATGACATAGAGGTTTGACCAAGGCATTGAGAGTTGACTTGGTCAACTCAAGTTGGGTTGGGTTAAATAAAAGCTAAGTCAAGCTTGGGTTGTGATTGGGGGTTAATTTGAAAGGGTGACATGGATTGGAGTGATCAAATAGATTAGGCTGAGCCATTTAAACCCCTTAAGGGTTAATGAGTCAACCTAGGTTGACTTGGTCAACTAGGTTGACCCAGGGGCTATATCTAGGATCAACAAGTTTGAAATGACATTTTGAGTGTATTGGAAGAGTTTCCAAGGTATGGGGAGGTCATTTAAGTCAAAATGACTATTTTGACCCTAAAGGGGCTTCTAGGTCAACTTAAGTTGACCTTATCATCTATGTTGACCTAGGGTCTGAGATTGGGTATGGTAGATCCCAAATAATGTTTGAAACTGATTGGAAAGGTTTTAAATATTGATGAGATTAAATCACATTGAATTTTGGTCAAAAGTCCAAAAATACCCTTAAAGGGAATTCTGGTTATTTTGACCTGAGGTCAATTATGGGCCAAGGTGATTCTAAAAAAATGTAGATTAATGTTTGACATATCTATATGAAAGGGCTGGAAGGGATCAAAGGATTTGGAGGGGGATCCAAAATCAGATTCTACTAGGTGATAGGTCTAGTGGCATGGGTAATAAATATTTGAAGGTTCTATAATCTTTGGATTTCAATTCAGTTTCTAGAGTTAAAAATATCAGATTGAGCTCAAACTTAGAGGGCTAATCTTAGAGACATGTCTTATCAATATGCAATTAACATATTCTAAATCAGGGGTCATTTGCCTGGGTTTTAAAGTGTTTGAACAAACACTAGGAGAGGCTTTCAGGACATAAACCCTTAGCCTTAGATTTTGGACTGGACTGGTCTAAGATCTAAATTGATCCTAGGATTTGGAGATTAGAATGATACTAAGATCTACAGTTTAGAAGGGACATGGGGTCTAGGAAGTCTTAGGATCTAGAGTCCAAGAAATGGTCATAGTGACCTCATACAAAAGTCATGAGGTCAACAAAGATTTAAATCCATTTGTGAGGAATGATAATTAGGAACTAGTTACAAAACCTAAGAACCAGAGTGTTTTTGGAATTAAATAGATTTTAAAAAAAAAAAAAGAAGAAGGAATGGTTCTAGTGTTGTGGTTAAAAACTAAGCAGGATTAATGGTTACAGGTACAACCAAATAGAAGGAATTGATTTTGAAGAAACTTTTGCCCTTGTAGCTAAACTAAAAACTATAAGAATATTACTAGCTTTTACATACTTTAAGGGATTCAAATTATATCAAGTGGATGTCAAAAGTGCCTTTCTAAATGGGGTAATAAAAGAAGATACGTATTTTGAATAACCCCCCAGGTCATAAAAATTCATAATTTCCTAATCATGTGTTCAAATTAAAGAAGGAAAACATGCACTTATAGTATGGTATGAAAGGCTAATCACATTCCTACTAGATACAACCTTTGTTAAGGGGAAAATAGACACCACCCTATCTCTAAAAAAGGTACGAGATGAACTACTCATTTTCCAAATATATATTGATGATGTTCTGTTTGGATCTTCTGATAAAAATTAATGTGATGAATTTTTACAAATAATGAGTAAGGAGTTTGAGATGTGTATAATGGGAGAACTGACCTACTTTCTTGGATTTATTATAAGGTAGAAGGATGATGGAATTTTTCTTGGTAAATCAAAACATATTAAAGTCATTCTTAAGAAATATAAAATGGATAAAGCCAAGCCAATAACACTCCCATGAGTTTAAATGTTCATTTTGATAAGGATTCAAATGGAAAATCAGTTGATCAAAAGAAATATAGGGGAATACTTGGATCACTTCTTTACTTGACTACTAACAAACATGATATTATGTTTAATGTTTATCTATATACTAGATTTTAGGTTGATCTAAAAGAGTCCCTTATGATTGCTATTAAGAGAATTCTTAGATATCTCTTAGGAACTAAAAACTTAAGAATCTAGTATCTTAGGTATAACACCTCCTTTAAAATAATAAGATATTCTGATTAGATTTTGCATGATATAGGATTGACAAGAAAAGTACCTCTAGAACATGTCAATTTATATGACAATCTTTAGTCTCCTAGTCTAGCAAAAAATAGAACTCAGTTGCCCTGTCCAGTGCTGAAGCTGAATCTATGATTTTTAGGTAATAAGTACATATTTATATTGATGTTTTGAATAGTTCATTTTTGCTGGTATTTTATTATTAAAAGAAAGTAGCTAGCTATGTTAATTACTATAAAAAGATTAAATATACAACTCTTTCTAATTTAGATTCTAGGGTGCTGTATTATTAGATATCTAGCCTTGAAGGATTCAAATGTCTAGTGGAAGAGGGGAAAAAATAAAATAAAAAAAACTTTTCTACTTTTACCCATACTTAGGAGTCCAAAGCCTTACACTAATTTATTTGTACTAAGCTTATGCCTATCATAAATATTAGAGAGGTAATTCAAGAGAGGTCACTTTAAATTATTGTGAGAGAAATGATATGACTATATATTTTATGAAAATTATTTTTCAGTTGATCCAATGCATTATTAGGGGGTAAAAAACTATAGGACTAGGGCATCATTGTTGAGATCGTTGCAACCTAGTTTTTTTATTGTTGATATTGTTGCAATAGGTATGTTTTTGATGATTTCAAATATTATTATTTTAATTACTATTTCTCCTAACATATTTTGGATATACTATTTTTGTTGTTTGTAAGTACTAACATTTTAGGAAAATTATATTCCAGATTATTGAAGACTTCAAATCAGATTAGGTTAGGTTTTATTGTAATTGGAGTGCATACTTTTCTTTTTATTGAGTCTGAGAGAGTATGATTGTAATTAGGTAATTTTGCATTTACATACCAAGGGAGTGCTTAAAATTTGTAATTTTTAAATTGATCATACTGTACGAATTCATTTTATACGGGATGATTTGTTTAGTTATTTTTTCCTTATGAGCAGTTAAATGAACTACAGTAAGAAAAATTTCTAAGTGATGATTGTACTATATGAAGGGCTCTTCGTACATACGACATCTAAAGTATGAATTGGATAGGTCACTTTTTATCTCGACAAATGCAAAGCTTTTTTCGAACTAATCATGCTATATAATTCATTATTCGTACGTACAACATCTAGAGAACAAATTGGATGTGTCCCTTTTCATCCCAATGAATCCCAAAGTTTTTTAAATTGATCATACTATATGATATCCTGTTCGTAAAGATGATGTCCAGAGTAATAAATTGAAGGGTCCCTTTTCGTCCTGATGAATGTTAAATTTTTTTGAACAGATTATACTATATAATTTCTTGTTCATACAGACGACGTCCAGAGTATGAAAATGTGGGGTACCTTTTCATCCCGACGAAGTTGAAAATTTTTTTAATAGTTCAAATAGTACGAACTTGATTCATACTGGACGATCATCATGTACAAAAATATTTCATACAGATTTGCACATGTTTGTATGCAATAGTTTTTGAACTATTTGTACGTATAAAAAATTGATCATACTGTACGATCGTACACACTCAAAATGGAAAATTTTGTTTTCTAGATGATTTTTCATGTCTTTCATATAAAAGGTCCTTAGAAACTGACGTAAAAAGAGTTTTTCTTCATGATTTTTAAGAGCAAGTGAAAGAGTGTTTGTGGGAGACTATTTGAGAGAGTTCTTGCAAGTGGAGTGTGAAGGATTCACAAGTTTACTCAAAGGTAAGAATCTCTTTTAGTTTTTTGGTTAGTAGTCTTCCTTTTCTTCTTTTTAGTTGCTCGAGTGAAGATCTTTGAAGAAGATATAGTATTTTGCAGACACTTGGAGGGTGTGAACAAATGATGATACTCTGACAAGACTTGGAGGTTATAAATAAAAGAAAATAATCTGCTAAGATTTGGAGGGTGTAAATAGATGACGATACTCTGTCGACACTTGGAGAGTGTGAACAAATGATGGTACACTGCCGACACTTAGAGGGTGTGAAAGGATGATGGTTCTCTAGCGCACTAGTGATTGATGGAAGAGAGAAAAATTGTAAAGGCTTCTTCGCCATGCTGTGGGAGCAAAAGGAGAGTCACTTTTAGTAATAGTGCAATACCTGAAAAGTGAGTCTTAAAGGAGTGGATGTAGGTCTTGTTGGACCAAACCACTATAAATTCTTGTGTTCTTTTTACTTTTGCATTTTAATTTATAGCATTTAATATTTATGGTTGAAATACTTATTTTTAAAAGATAATCAAATTTGAAAAATTCTTAAATCGATTTTCTATTAAAAAAATTCAAGAGAATTTTTAAATTGGTATCAGAGCTTTGTTTCAAAATTATTAGTTTAGACTACTTTTTGAAAATGATAATGGCTACTTTTGGAAATAGAAATACACCCGAAGGGTATTCGATCACTAGACCTCCGTTATTCGATAATATCCCTTTTAATTTTTTGAAAACACGTATGTCTACATTTCTTCAATCGCTTGACTATTGCATGTGGATTTTAATTTAGGAAGGGTATACTATGCCAACTAGACTTGTAGATAGCATTAGAGTTGAAACACCTTTTACTGATTGTACTATAGAGGAACGTGACTTAGCACAATTAAATGTAAAATATTTAAATAGTTTCTTTTGTGCACTTAAGTCTGAAGATTACATACGAGTTTCTACTTGTAAAAGTGGAAATGATATTTGGGATATGCTTTATATTATATACGAAGGGACTAATGAAGTAAAAAAATCTAGATTAAATATCCTGTTACAAGATTATGAATTATTTCACATGGAACCCAATGAATTCATTTTTGATATGTACATAGGATTCATTCAAATAGTCACTTCTTTGCATGCATTAGATAGAGAATTAACAAATATTAAAATAATTAATAAAATACTTTGTTATTTGCCTACTACTTATGATACTAAAATAACTACTATTATAGAGTCTAAGGATTTAAATGTTTATTTTATTAATAATCTTCTTAGATCACTAATTGCTTATGAGCAAGGAGTGACTCAAAAGAAGATTGATGCAGGAGAATAACGAAAGGAGAATAACATAGCACTGAAAGTGGATGACTCGTAGAGTGATCAAACACAACCTGAGGATGAAGATGATATTGCCTTGATGATAAGACAATTTAAGAGTTTTCTTAAAAGGAAACAAAGGAGACACCAGCAGTGGAACAAAGGAGACACCAGCAGTGAAACAAAGGAGACACCAGCAGTTCCACAAAAATTTTTAGGTTTATAATGATGTGATTTTCTATGAATGCAGGAAACCTGAACATATAAAAACAAATTTCCCTAATCTTAAAGCCACTCATAGCAAGAAGAAGGTAGAGGAGAAAGCAAATGTATGGAAGGGCAAGAAGAGATTTTAGAGAGCTTTTTTGGTGGACTCAGCTTCAGATTCGTTAGAAATAGAAAAGGAAGAAGAAGTTACCAACTTGTACTTAATGGTCGATAATCTTGATCAGTTAGATCAAGAAGAAGTATGCGACTTAACCTATGATGAATTGCTTGAAGTTTCTGAATGAATTCATACTGTATGTAGAAAACTCAAGAAAATGCATGCTAGATTGAACTTAGAATTGCAAGAGTTACAAAAAGAGCATGAAACCCTTAGGAAAGATCACACACAGATTGACAACAACCACATGAGCTTATTTGATGAATTTGATGATTTGAATAAGCAAAATAAATTACTAAAATCATCATACACTAAATTGGAAAAAGAATTTAAAAATTTTAAGGATGTGTATGAAAATATAGAGCATTATTTAGAATATGATATTAATGTATTAGAAGTTATAAACACATTTCTTAAGTTAAAAGTTAATGTTCTTGAAGAAAATAGGAAACCCCCTACGCTTGAAGATTTTACTAATCCTATTTTAAAGTCAAAAATCTTAAAACCTAGGAAGAGATAGTTTTTTTTATCGAAGATTAAAAAATCCTTTTCCTAGAATTAAGTATTTTACTTATGGGATGATTGGTCATATTTTACACACTTATACTTTACATAGCAAAAATGCATTTAGTGTGGAGATCAAAGAGGCATAAAATAAGTCATATCATATATGCATCTAATTTAAATTTGTCAAGAGGAGAACCCAAACTTATTTGGATTCCCAAGACTACTGTTTGATTATTTTATAGATATGCTCTCATACAAGACCTCATGAGAGCATTTAGTACCTAGACAGTAGTTGCTCGAAGCATATGACTGGAGATACTATACAATTCATAATGCTGGAAGCTAGGAATAGAGGCAAGGTTACATTGGAAGATAATACCACTATGAAAGTGGTTGGCATAGGTATGATTAGAAACTTGAATAATTTTTTTATTAAGAATACTTTACTTGTAGAAGGCTTAAAGCATAATTTATTAAGTATTAGCCAGCTATGTGACAAGGGTTATAGCGTTAAATATTTTCCCACTTGCTGCATATTAAGCTGAAATGGAATTAATGTACTGCATGAAAATAGGGTAAATAATGTGTATATACTAGACATAAATAGTATTGCATCTATGAATACTTTTTATTTAAAATAATTTCTGATGAATCATGGTTATGACATTGGAGCCTTTGTCATGCTAGCAAGAAAAACCTTAGAAAAATTACCAAAAAAAAACTTGTTAGAGGTATACCAAAACTAGACTTTACTAAGGATCACCTTTATGATGCATGTCCATTAGAAAAATAGGTGAAGTCTTCATTTCATTCCACTAAGGATCTTAGAACTAGTAAACCATTGGAAATTATTCATATGGATCTTTTTGGACTGGTTAGCACTATAAGTCTAGGAGGAATGGTATACAAAGTTGTGATTGTTGATGATTTCTCAAGATTCACATGGTTTAAATTTTTATTTTGTAAGAGTGAATAATTTGAGGAATTTTGAAATTTTTGACTTGGACTTAGAGGAAACTCGGATGTGAAACTTTAACAATTCAAAGTGACCACGAAGGTGGATTTAAAAATAAAAAATTTGAGAATTTTTGTAAAAAAAAGGAATTGATCATAATTTTTCTGCACCTAGGACCCCTCAGCAGAATGGGGTTGTCGAAATAAAGAATATAATATTAATTGAAGCCGCTAGAGCCATATTGGCAGAATATTTAAATCCTAAATATTTTTGGACTAAAATAATTAGTACAACATGTTATATTCTGAATAGGGTGAATATTAGATCAAAATTAAATAAAACACCCTATGAGCTTCTTAAGAAGAGAACACCTAATTTATCACATTTACATATTTTTGTATGGAAGGTGCTCATACATAATAATGAAAAATCTCCTTTAAGAAAATTTGATTTAAAATTAGATGAAAGAATTTTTCTTGGATACTCTAGTGTTGGAAAATCTTATAAATATTTAGCAAAAGAACTTTGGTAGTTAAGGAGACCACACATGTCGTATTTGATGAATATGGCATTTTAGAAGAGCCAAGTTTGGAATAAGATAATTTAGAAAATAACTCCCAAAGGATTGAGAAGATAAACTTGGAAGAAAATTTTGAGGAAGAAAAGACTTTGTCTAGATAATTAAAAATTTTTAAAACTTACCCTAAGAAATTATTTTTAGGTGAACCTAGTGAGGGTGTTAGGACTAGGCGTGGACTTAGCAAAAATGTCAACCATTTTGCCTTTATTTTAATGATAGAAACTACAAATATTAATCAAGCACTTTTAGATGAATTTTGGATGTTTGTCATGTAAGAAGAGTTAAATCAGTTTATAAGGAATGATGTTTGGGAATTGATTGAAAAACCAAAGATTCAAAGTATAGTTGGAACTAAGTGGATATTTAAAAACAAAATGAATGACATAGGAGTTGTTGTTAGAAATAAGGCTAGATTGGTGGCTATGGTGTATAATAAAATTGAAGGGATTGATTTTGAGGAGATTTTTGCTCATATAATAAGACTTTAAGTAATTTGAGTTTTATTAGCCTTTGCCTATTTTAAGGAATTTAAATTATTTCAAATGGATGTTAAAATTACTTTTTTGAATGGGGTGATATAAGAGGATGTTTATGTTGAATAAACTTCAGATTTTGAAAGTTCTAAATTCCCTAATCATGTGTATAAATTGAAAAAGGCATTGTATGGATTGAAATAGGTATCTAGGGCTTGGTATGTGAGGTTCAATACTTTTCTGTTTGAGAGATCTTTTGTAAAAGGAAGTGTGGATACCACTCTCTTTTTAAAACAATTAGGAGATTTTCTAGTCATTATTCAAATATATATTGATGATATCATTTTTGGATCTACAAATAAAAATATTTGTGATGATTTTTTTTTTAAAATAATGAGTAGTGAATTTGAGATGAGCTTAATGGGAGATCTAAGTTATTTTCTTGATTTTAGTATTAAGTAAATTACTGAGGGAATATTTTTTGGTCAGTCAAAGTATGTTAACAACATCCTCAAGAAGTAGCAAATAGATAATGTTAAACAAGTAAGTACACTAATGAGTTCCTCAATTCAGTTGGATAAAGACCCAAAGGGAAAATTTGTTAATCAAAATAAATTTAGAGGTATAATTGGATCTTTACTTTATTTGACTGCTAGCAGACTAAATATAATGTTTAGTATTTGTTTGTGTGCTAGGTTTCAATCTAATCCAAAAGATCACATTTGAAAGTAGTGAAAAGAATTTTAATATATTTTTTAGGAACTCAAAACTTAGGAATTTGGTATCATAAGTACATCTCTTCATTTAAAATTGTTGGATATTCTGATTTAGACTTTGCAGGTTGTAGGGTTGATCGAAAGAGTACTTATGGAAATTATGAATTAATAAGAAATTTATTAGTTTCTTGGTCTAGTAGAAAATAAAATTTTGTAGCCATATCTACTACTGAAGATGAATACATTTCTTTAGGAAGTTGTGTGGCACAAGTTCTTTGGTTTAAACAATAGTTGATTGATTTACGATTTACAATAGGCATAATTCTAATTTATTGTGATAACACTAGTGCCATTTATATTTCAAAAAATCCTATTCAACATTCTAGAACCAAATATATAGATATAAGGTATCATTTCATTAGGGACCATGTAGCCAAAGAAGAAATTAAATTGAATCATGTTTTTACTGAAAATCAACTTGCAAATATTATTACAGAACCACTAGCCTTTGATACTTTTAGCACCTAAAGAATAAGGTTAGGTGTGATTGATCTTAATGCATAGATAAAATCTTCTGCAAACTTGATATGTCATTTATGTGTGTTGATTTTATTTTTTTTATTTTTGTTTTTTCTGTGAGTGTTTTTTATTTTGGTTTTTGTTTTGTTAGTTTTTTAGTTTAGATAATTGTCACTAGTGTAAGGTTGACTGACTTTGAGAATTTTTTATGGATTTCATTTTCTAAATGTTTTGTTCGTATTGCATAAAATATTTTTGTACAGTATTAATTCCGTAACATGCCTTTGATTAGTCTCAGAGTTAATCATGAAAATTTTAGATTTTTATAAATGTTTGTACTGTAAATGTGGTCATCATATGTATGAACTATATAGATTTGTCTATACGTATGTGGATGATTTTCCAGTTAGAGTCAGTTATTATAACTGATCGTACGTATGAAATCATATTTTATCCTTTCTTAAATAGAAGGGTTATTGAAATCATTTCCATTCACTTCCAAACCCTTCTTAAATCCTTCTAGGGCTGACCTAGGATTGACAAGTTCTTGCAAGTGCTCTCGAGTTACTAAGGGATCGTCATCTAGACGTGGGGATGAGAACTCCTTGTTAAGAGATAATGAAGATTCTTTCTATATGCATATAGCCGCCAAAATCAATGCTTCAAAACTCCTCATTCAAGATGAAATCCATTTTTCTGTCATGCCTCTTTTTGCTTCAACCCAGTTCTATTTCATTTTACCTTTGATCTACGCTTGTCACATAGAGACTTTTCACTATTTCCTAGCAAACATGAGATTTAGTGAGGATGAAACTAGGATAACTTCATTTGTCCAAAAATAACATGTGGAAATCACTAAGGAAGATCTAGGAATGTTTTTTCACTTAAGGACTTGTGGGACTAGAGCACACACTTTGACCTCTAAATCTGATTATGATTGGTCTGAGATCAATAAAACTCTTAGAAGTGTAACTCAAGTTTGTCACTTAGTGAGAGTCTACACTTTGAACCAAAATGTTAGGGTCATCCAGCATGCCTTAAGAACTTTAATCATTCCTAAGGCTGTTGATCGCATAAATATGACTTCTCTTCTATTAACCGTTACCTATTTGATCATGATTGGACAACGTATTTATGAGGCCCAATTCATCTTGGATTATATTCAAAACCTTTATGAAATTGGGCTTCCTTATCATAAGAGGAAGAAAAATAGTGCTCTAGGACACTTAGTGACCAATATTTAAAAGAAATATAACATTATTTATCCTGATCCTCCCAGTAAAATGCCATTCTTTTTCACCGATGCCTCTTTTCAATCTTGTTTTGGGAGAAATGAGAGTTCTAGTGAGGATATTAAGGGAGAAGGGGTAGCACCTGCATCTACTCAGGGACCTAATAAGAATTACGTTCAAGAAATAGTCCAGCATTTTAATCGATTTAAGACTCATTTTGATTAACATTTTGTTCAAATTCAGACTCATCTAAACCAACAGGATGCAAGATACCAAGAAGATATGGGGTGGATATGAGGTCAGTTTGACTCGATGAATAGGAATGTAGCTATGATGAATAGCTATTTCTCAGTCTTCAACAAGCCTCCTCCTCTAGGTTAGGGCCCTTATAAGTTTTAGATGTACTTCTTTGTCATTGCCTCTACTAGTCCTTTACTTATGATGTCTTCATATTTGTGAAGTGATGATGTCTTTTTATGTATCTGTTGTAGAACTTGCTTTAGTGTTGTGATGTTTAAATGTTATCTTATTGATATCAATATGTTGATTGTATCTATCATTTTATTTGATATCAATAAAGCTCTAATATTTTATGAATCTTTTGTTGTTCTTATTTTGAAATGAGAGTATGTTGATAAGAAAAGCCACTTTTAATTAATCTAAAATGTGTTATAAGTTAACTTGTATTATAAAGTTAATTTTAGTTTGAAATCTAATTTTTTTTAAAAAATTTACATTAACTTATAAATTTATTAAATTAAGCATTTCAATTTCATGTTCTTTTTAGATAAACATAATTTAAATATTTTTATTAAAATTTTGATGTATTATTATTTTTATTTCTTTTTTAATATAATTATTTTTATTATTAGAGAAGTTTGATTTTTTACATTAATGATTTTGGAAAGACCAAATAAGAAAAAAGATATATAAAAAAAAGGAAATATGCAATGTGTACAAAAATTGAAAGAATTCGCAATGGTTCGCAAAATAAAAAGAGGCACAAAATTAGCCTAATTAGGAAAAGATGCATAAATTGTGCCACAAAATATTTGAAAATATGTGGGTTGGCTCAAATTAAATTGTTTATGTTCTTTCCTCTATCGTTTATTCTTTAATTCAAATCAATCTAATTTTCAATTATATTTTATATTAAAAATTTAAATTAATTAATCTTCATTTCATCAGTTTTGCAATAATCATCCTTATCTAATTATCTAGAATGCATCATATTCTTAATTAACTTTTCTTAGCTAAGTTGTTTTTTAATTAAATTTTTTTTGAATCTTTCTTTTTTTTATTATGTAATTAACCTTGTTAGTGCAATTATATTACAATCACTTTTAAGATCAATTCCATTGGTTTCTTATTTGACATATTTTATTTCAGTTTTCTTTTTCCCTTTTTGTTGTTATCAAAAGGGGGAGTAATCATATTGTTTATGATTTATGTTTATGTATTTTTTATCGTTTGTGTTTTTATATTTCGTTATTTTGGATTTATATTTTTGCATTTTATTGTTTTCTTGTTTAAATGTTTTTGTTAAAAAAATAATAAAAATTAAAACAAAATATTTTGTGTGCTCTTTATGGAATCTCCCTATATTCACATGTTCATTCTTTGAGGGGGAGCTAAGAAGAAATTTAGGGCATACATTTTAACTCAAATAGTAATTATTTTGCCATCATAAAAAAGGGGGAGATTGTTGAGATTATTGCAACCTAATTTTTTGATTGTTGATATTCTTGTAATATATATATTTTAATAATTCCAAATATTTTTATTTTAATCACTGTTTCCCCTAACATAATTTGCATATATATTATTTTTGTTGTTTGTGTACAAATACTTTAGATTATTGAAGACTTCAAATTTGATTTGATTAGGTTTTATTATAATCGAGTATGTAAATTTATTTTTATTGAGTCTGAGAGAGTGTGATTGTAATTGAGTAACTGTGCACACACACATTGGGGGAGTTATTAAAATTTGCAATTTTTAACCTGATTGTATTGTATGAATTTATTTCATATGGGATGATTTGTTCAGTTATTTTTTCCCTTCGAGCAGTTAAACAAATTGTAGTAGATTTTTTTTTTCTAAGTGCTGATCATACTGTACGAAGGGCTCTTCATACAGAAGATGTCTAGAGTACAAATTGGAAGGGTCCCTTTTCATCCTGTCAAATTCAAAGTTTTTTTGAACTAATCATACTGTATAATTTATTGTTTATATAGATGATATCTAGAGTATGAATTAGATGGGTCCCTTTTAATTTTGATTAATCTCAAAGTTTTTTAAACTAATTATATTGTATGATATCTTGTTCGTACAGACGATGTCCATGGTATGAATATGAAGGGTTCCTTTTTATCCTGACGAGTGCCAAATTTTTTTGAACGGATCGTACTATATAATTTTTTATTTTTATAGATGACGTCCAGAGTACAAAAATATGGGGTACCTTTTTGTCTCGATGAAGTTGAAAAATTTTGTAATCGTTCATACAGTACAAATTTGGTTTGTACTGGATGATCATCATGTATAAAAATATTACATACATATTCAGATAGGTTTGTACGCAATAGTTTTTGAACTATTTGTACATATGAAAATACGATCGTACTCTATGATTGTATATGCTAAAAATGAAAAATTTTAATTTTCTGGATGGTTTTTCATATATTTCATATAAAAAGGTCCTTAGAAACCGATGCAAAAAGAGTTGTTCTTCATGAATTTTTAAGAGCAAGTGAAAGAGTGTTTGTGGGAGAGTATTTGAGAGAGAGTTCTTACTAGTAGAGTTTGAAGGGTTCACAAGATTATTCAAAGATCAGAATCTTTTTTAGTTTTTTGGTTACTACTCTTCCTTTTCTTCTTACTCATTGCTCGAGAGAAGATCTTTAAAGAAGATCAGGTACTCTGCTGACACTTGGAGGGTATGAACAGACGACGGTACTCTGCTGACACTTGGAAGGTGTAAACAGATGACAGTACTTTGCCGACACTTGGAGGGTGTAAACAGATGATGGTAATCTGCTGACACTTGGAGAGTGTGAATAGATGACGGTTCTCTACCGAAACTTGGAGGGTATGAAAGGATGACAATTCTCTACAGCACCGGGGATTGATGGAAGAGTGGAAAATTATAAAGGCTTCTCCACGTTGATGTGGGAGCAAAAGGGGAGTCACTTTTGGTAATAGTGCAATACCTGAAGAGGGAGTCTTTAGAGAGTGGATATAGGTCTTGTTGGGCAAAACCACTATAAATTCTTGTATTATTTTAATTTCTGCATTTTTATTTAGAGCATTTATTTTTTGTGGTTGAAAAGCTTATTTCAAAAAGACAATCAAATTTGGAAAATTATTAGATCAGTTTTCTATTAAAAAATCAAAGAGAATTTTTAATTACTAATTCACCCCCGCTCTTGGTTAGTTGTGCATCAATTGTGTAGGTTTAACAACCTAGACAAAATCAAGAATCACCATTCAATTTATGTTCTTAATAAGTTAGTCAGGATAATAGGGAAAGGGGAGGAGTAAGTCATGTCGGCTTGAACCCTAACATGGTCAAATATCTTGTCCTTCAAACTCGCCATATTAGATTGTGGTAAGGAATCCAACCATTTGAACCAAATCATGCCGTAGTAGGGTAGAGTTCGTAGGATGCTAAGAGATCAGGTGGTAAAATTCCATGATCAAGTAGATTAGATTGATGTTTTTATATATCACTCTAGACAATAACTGAGTTAGTTAGAAGATGAGATCTATTCCTTCTATAACCATATGATGCTAAAAAACCAATAATAATATCAATATTAGGATGTTTACAATATTTCCTTGATCGACATGTCTAAGAGTTTGGAGATGAACTTACATCATCAATGCAACTTCTTTCCTAGCGCTCACCCCCCCTTTGTGATGTATCCAGGGTAACACCCTCAACAACACCCTTACTAGCAACACCCAAAGAAGAAGAGGTAGGAGATGATGATGATGATGCGTAAGGATAGCACTAATATAGTGTGATTTTTATTTTTATTTTAGTTTATTTAAAAAAAATAAAATTGTGTTATTTTTGGTTCTTAGTTTTTTTCTCTTATTTGTTTTTGTTATATTTTTCTTATAGTTAAACCTATTTTTATTTTAGTTGTAAATTTTTTTTGTAAGTTTATTTATGCTTATGTAATTTTTGAAAAATTAATGAAATAAAACTTTTCTAAATTTTGATTTATTATATGCCTTACTATTGCATTTTTTTGCTTATGAATTTTTTTCAAAATGTAAAATTATGATCCTAAATTATTTGATATTCTACAACATGCAAAAATTCCATAATAAAATAGTTACAAATTAACAACTTATCTTTTTATTAAAAAAATGTAATTCTTGATAAATAAATTCCTAATTCACTTGAGCATTTGACTACTTATGGAGGAATACTAATTTTTAGGATTAATGCAAATTAATTCATTAGATTAATCCTAAATCACCTAAATTCAAGTAATTAAAAAATTATGAGAGTTTTATTAAATTTTAAATTAATATGTTATGTAGAGGAAAGATGCGTGTATTCAAGCCCAAAATAAGGTATTTTTGAAAAAAAAAGAAAAAAAAATGAATAAGGTTAAATTACATAATATCAAAAGTTAGTTTATGTAATGTCTAGTCCCTCCTAAAAATAATAAGTGGAGGTAGTAGGCAGACATTCTAAATATTTTTAAGCTAAGTATCTAAATATAAAAAATTGGTACCTTTAATGTACAGCCTTACCTTTATACTTCTAAAAGAAATTATTTTTTTATCCTCATACTTAAAGAAAGCTAATAAGATGATTTGAGGATTAACTAATTAAATAATTTTATTAATATCTTAAATTTTAATAAACCTATGAAAGCTAGTCAAATATTCACCCATAAGAGTTTATGTTAGAAAGAACATAAATTTAAAACAAGGGATTAAGATATTACAAATTGTTTATTGGAAAATCATGCAACATATACTTTAGAAATACTTAGACTAAATGTAAAAGATAAAATTTATTTTTTTATCCCAATGTAATATTCATTACTTGATGACAAGTTATAGTTAAAAGTTTGGGGGAATTTAAAAAGTTAAAAATTAGAATGTTATTTTTTTATGATTATGTTATTTTGTGCTTGCAATCCGTTTATTTTTTGCAAGAAATAAAGAAAAAGAAAAATTGAACCAACATTACAACACCACAATTCAGTGTCATAGTGCCACACCTTCAGTGCCTTAGTAGATGGCTTACTAAAAATCTACTATAGTGCTTATCACCAAGGTGCTATCCAATCAGTACAACAAAGCCAAATCAAAGCATCATAGTGCCAAATAATTCACACCACATCGGAAGTCAATTGGATGAGTGAATTGAAACAACTATTCGTGAATTGATGTGTTAATTCAACAGCGCCACCAAGTTTGTACCACCCCTGAGGTTTAGAAAAAAAATTTAAAAACTATAAAAAGTCATACTATCCCTTGATGCAATAGGTTGGCAACACGGAGGGGTCATTTGTAATGTCATTTTGTGAGTTTGTTATTATAATCTGGGAGCTTGACCTTATGTTTTGATGATTACAAATATTATTGGATGATTATTTACTTATTCTTATATTTTATTTTTTATATTTGTTTTGTGCACTTCCAAACTTTAATGTAATAACATACATGAAGAAAGGCTCAATATGATTCTTTGTTTATGTGAGAGTTAAACTATAAATTAAAGAGTCTATACTTTTATTTTTTTTCTTAAGTAAATATATGTAAAAGGGTGTATGTTAGCTTAACAACTATGGACACATATAGGTGGAGTGAAAAATAAATATTTTAATTAATGATATGAAGAAGATGTAGTTTGACTGAATTAGGAGAGATAGAACTATTGAGAAATGTAAAAGATGCTGAATCTATTATAGGAGGAGATCGCCCAACTAAGAAGTTAGCACCAGTTTGAACTTGACTTAGCAATAACTATAGCGGCATCATCTATAAAGGCCAAAGATTAGGCCAAGGTGGTGGCTACTAGTTTTACTAAGATTTCTAGCTAAGGAACTAACTGAGGTGATTTTTAATAGACTAACCAGAAAGCTAGATGAGGTTCTTAATATTGTTCTTGGCAATGAATCAAAATGTTTACTAGGTGATAGTTATTTTGAAAGGGTTATTGATTATGTTTAAAAGCTTGTTACCAAAGGTTAACTCTATCCCATATTCAAGGATCCTTCCTATTATTTTAAGAAATTTCATGAGAGTGATATTGTGAAAGAGAGTGAAGGTGCGAGTGTGACCAATAAAAGAGTCGTATCAGCTCAAACTTTGTAATTTTTTTGTACTTTTTGATGTAATACTAGTACAAATATAAATAGATTCTTTTATTACTCAGTTGTTATTTGTACCTTCCTCATATTTGAGTGGTGAGGTTAGTTAGTTTAGTGTACTAGCTATGAACTTATTGAGTTTTTAAAATTTTCTTTCTTTCATGACACTAGTGTCCTTCTTAACTCTGCTGTGAGTGGGTTTATTACTGGTATGCATAGTTACCAATGATGAATTGTTCCTTACACTAGACTCTTTATCTTCATTAGGATAACCATTAAGTCTCATTGACTAAGGGGACTAACATTTTTCACTTATTATAAAGCTTTTTGTGTTAAAGAGAGAGGGAGTTGCCATCAAGGCTATACACAACCATTTTCTATGGAGCAAGACTTCACTGATTGAGAGGGGAATTACATGCTACTTGTTGTGGACCTTGTCACAAAAAGGAGGGGGCATAATCTATAGTGGATAATGGCATGGTGCCCATAATATCCTATAGTAATGGGGCACTTAAGACTCACCTTCTATAAGGGACTCATGTGCTACATATGATAGAGATTGTTAAAATGGGAGGAGTCAGCCAACAATAACTTTAGCATTTTATTCTTGATGATGTCATCTCTATCTTACCACGGTGATGCTTCTCCTATTTGTATGGAATAATAAATAATTTGGGAGGCAAAACGGGTTACCTCATTATTGTAGGTGTCAAATTTATTTTGATTTGTCTCTTGGATGTCTTCTCCATTTAATAAAATAAAATTACAATTTATGGCTTTTACTATGATGCTTCGTGGTCATCTGCCTATAAATAGGGAAGGTGGGATCTTTTAGATGTGGATATTCAAATTTTGGTTTCATTTGTCATGATGGTGGCATCCCTTTGGTCTTGTTTTTTGGGGCGAGCTTACCTTCTGATGGTTGGAATAATTGCAAGCTTTGTGGTCTTTCATCCTTTGACATATGGAGGAAAAAGAAATAGAAAGGAAATGTTCCTTCCTTACTAAGTTTACCTTTAGTGTAAATAATTTTTTTATATATGGAGTGTCTCGTGACACTACTCTTTTTGGAAAGAGTAGAAGGATACGTGGCGATAGTGTTATAGGGAAGTGTCCCATATATAGCTTCAATATTTTCTTTTACTTTTATTTACCCTTTAAGGCGATCATCATCTATGAGGCAGATTTGATGTCAAACCTTGACAATTGTTGTTGTTGCGAGGCTTAAGAAGCTAATGCACCTCCTTGGGTGACTTAGAGAGGTCATTTGTCTCTCCAGAGTCACCCAATGTGATCAAAATATTTGTTTGCATGTATTAGAGCTACATATAAGTGTCCATATGCATTCCTAGTGGGATATACTATGCAAAAACATTATGTGAAAAGTGGAGTGAAATAAGGGTCAAGGTTTCTAATCCAATTCTACTTAGCTTGTCAGAGCTAGTCTTTCTTATGTTAGATATTCTACTGAAGAAAAGCCTTTTTGTGAGAGTGAGTGTAAATTCTTGTAATGAAAGACATGAAATAAAGGTTATTTTTTTAATATATGTTTGTCATTTACCATTCTATTGAGATATTTCACTGAGAAATGTTTTGATGAATGCTCATTCTTATTTGATGCTAGCAAATGACATTATAATTTTTATTTGAGGGTGAGTTGGATGAAACTCTATTATGAAAAAAGAAACATATATGTTTATATGAATTCAAGATCATAACAAAATATCTTGCGCCGTTGCCCAAACTCCCCAAGCGTAAGAGGAATAATTTACAAATGATTTTTTTTAAAATTTTTAAGCATGGGAAAGTTTGTACAGAGTTTTCCTTTTTTTAGGTATCAAAATATAGTCTACTGCTAGTTTCTAGATAGGGAATAGGGAGTAAATCTCACTAGAAAGATTAATTTTCTTCACGATGGGGGATAAAGCGCTCGGGCAAGTCTTGAGTTCTTGGATGCCTTTGTTAGCCATAATAGGTAGTCTAATCTTTTCTTTTAGCTAGAACCTAGAGGGGGCCTCTATCAATCTATTCTAATAAGGTGATCACGCTTGATTATCTTATGGCCAAGGTATTAGGGTTTGAGAGGTTTATTCTTAAAAAGGTTATTTAAATGTTGGTGAACTTGTTGGGAGGTTTCTTTTAACGATTCAAAATATAGTTTACCACTTGTCTCCTAGATGATAATAAGTAGTGGACCTTGCTAGAAAGATGTTGTTCCTTTATACTATTGGCTCTGGTGCATGCACATGTCTTGAGTGCTTGGGGGCTTCATCTTGCCACAAGGACTAGTCCAATCTTTTGTTTCAACTTTAACCTATAGGTGGTCTCAATGGCCCGCTCTACTCATGTGAGCAAACATGATTATTGAATGGTTCTTATACTATGGTTTGACATGTTTCACCTAAAGAGGGGTCTCCTAAGGAGTTCTCATGACACCATTCAAGTGTTTGATCTTTAGGATTTCAAATTTCCTGAGCATCTGAAAGTGAGTAATTTGTCATGATGGGGTGTTTTAATTTTATTTTTCATTTTATTGTGTAAGAGTCTATTCATAGGAAGTAAAGGAAAGAGGTTATCAATAAAGGATAAATAGGAATGTAAAGTGAGTAAGGATAAGTTATTCCTTTATGGGTAAATTGACTTGAGGTTATTGACACTCCATGTTCAAGGTATTTTGTTTTTATTATGAGTCCACAATTGTTAGGCTCTTGGGCCTACTTATCTTTAGATGGTGTAGGGACCTTCCTAACTACTTGCTAGTTTTCCAACCATAGATTAATGAGCTGGTGCGTCTATTCTTTTGAAGATGAGGTCTCCACATATGAAGGTTTTCCTTTGATGTGTGAGTTGTAGTATTAAGCAATTCTTCTCTTTATCTCTTCTTATCATAGTACAACTCACATTCTGAACTTTTCTAATAAGTTAGAGGCTATATATAAACTTTTTATTGGTTGGTTGCATCCCATTCATAAAACTTGGTGTCTTGACCATGAGTTGTGGCTAATAATATGTGGCATTGCAAGTAAAGTTCTACTAGTAACATGACTTTAGTGCCATGTGATAGCAAGAAAGTTATGTGCCTAGTGACTATAGATGGGGTTATCCTAAGTGCCCATAATATTGAGGAAAGTAGTTTTATTCATTTTCTCAAGGCACCTTGAACCTTATTTTGAAGGAGGTTGAGAGTGTGCTTGTTTTGTTTTTTGAAAACTATGCAAATTGTATTAATTCAGAAAATAAATGTTACAAGTTAAATAAAAAGAAACCTATCATAGTCCTTCCTAATCAAGTCAACAAAACTTGATGGAAGTTCACTGTCTAAAAAAAATGTCCCAATAAAAGTCACCAAATATGGCAAGATGAGAACAGTAATCTTCCACCTTATTACATTCTCTAGAACAAATTGAAAATTAACATTCTTAAAAACTTCTAAAAAAGAAATATCCATTTTTCTAGCTTTATTATTCTTGGACGAAGTTACCTTTACCGAATCTTGAAGCATCTTCATAATATTTACATTGTCACTTTCAATGATTATTCCTTTGTTTGAAACCATCCACTCTTGAATAGAGTATTCAAAATTTAGAATAGCATTAAACTCCAAAAAAGCTACGTTCCAATAATTTAATTTATTTCCATAAGCACAAAGCATTCTACCTATATGATATCTTAAAACACTAGCTATTCATGTCATATTGGATTTCAACACTGCCGCATCTACATTTAATTTAATCCAACCTTCGGGTGGGGGACACCAAGCATTATATAGCATTGAATGTTGATTGATATCCCAGTTCTTCTTGTTTAGAAATGAATGCTGATATGAATAAATATAAAAGACTTCTGAAGCTATTGTTGTGGTCAAAGAGCAAATTTTTCATGCTCTTGACTTTCCAGTTTTGATATACAACAACAATATAAATTCTAGCAAGAATATATTTTGTCCGTCCAACCATCCTTAATTTCTCATAGCATTGATCTGGACTTGGAAATTTAGGAACAATAATACCCCATTGCCTCAACATTTGCAATACTTCTACAAGTTTCAAACAACATATTGAAATGTGCTCCATGTCTTCATAACTTTGCAGCCTCTTGGACAGGTTATGTTGCAATATAATTTCCTATAATTCAACCAAGAGTTTGTAGGAAATGCATTATTTAATAATCTCTACCAAAAAAGTAACTCCCTATTAGAAACTTTGAATTTTTTCATCCACCTCATATCTTTCAAATTTCCTTCTTGAATTTGACAATGATGTTCATAAGCCATTGATGTTATTGATATGCTGATTCAGATTTAATTAACTCAACCTTATGTTCTTTCACATTTATGCTAATTGGAATATGCATAATGAGGATTTCCATATCTTTAAAGAAATGCATATTCAATGCCTCACTTTTCCATCTTCTTTCTTCATCAATAAGAAATGAAGTGTTTTATCTGCAAGATCTGTTAAATTGCATGTTTCAAGTCATCTATTCAAACTTCTATCAAGCAACCACACATCATTCATAATGTTTACTTTAGCACCTAAATAAATATGCCATTTTATAATAGGTTTCAAAAAAATGGGCACCTTCCTTAATTATTTTCCATGAAGGAGAGGCATTCCTCTTAATTTCATCTTCACATATTCCATCTCCAAACTTTCCTTCAAAACTCTATTAACAAATGAGTTTTAATTTTGTATAAAATTCCAAGAAAGATGAGATCTAAGTGGACCTTGTCTTTCAGCCGCTCCTTGGATTTCAAAGCCACCAAAATTTGTAGGCAAACACATTGTCGTCCAAGATATGTAATGCATATTGTGTCTTCCATTCTCCTTATGCCAGAGAAAGTCTCTACAAATCTTATCAATTTCCAACAGAACACTTTTTGGTATTAAAGAATGAGCCATCAAGTATGATAAAATAGAAGAAAAAGCTATTTTAATTAACACCGTTTTTCCTACCAACGATAGGGAGCTAGATCCCCATGTATTTAATTTCTCCATTGCCTTTTTAATTACGAAATTGTCGTCTAAAGCCTTCATTCTCCTTAAAGCCATCTTAACACCCAAAAAAGTGATTTATTCAACCAAATTGAGTCCCATGAATTTATTTAATCTCTTTATTCTTTTCTTTGAAACTATTTTTCCATATAGTACCATAGACTTATTTGAATTTATGTGTTGTCTGGTCCAATCATAATCTTTATTCAAAATATGCTTCAAAAGGTTGGCATTGCGTTTGGAGGCCTCAGCTATAACAAGCACATCATCATCATAAAGAAGATGGGTTATTTTCTCCTAAATGGTTAGATTTAAATTTTAATGCTTTGGATAGAAGTTTATAGCACAAAATAAATAGGCTTGGAGAAATCGGGCAGCCATGCTAAAAACCACATTCTACTATTATCGACTTTGTCTTCCTTCCATTGATCTTAATAGAGAATTTTTTGTAGCAAACACATTCCATAATCAGATCAATTATCATATTAGGAAACCCCTTAAGCTTTATAATTTGATTCAATGTATCCCAACACATGCTATCATAGGCTTGTTCCTTGTCAAGTTTCAACAACTTAAAACTCTGTTTTGCAACAAAAAGTATCATTTTATTCAAAATCTCTTGAGCCAATAGGAAATTATTAGAAATACTCCTTCAAGTAACAAACGTTCCTTCATAATCATAAATAACTTTGGGAAGAAAATTTCTTAATTTTCTTTTGATCATACCTGAAGCCATTTTGTAAATTGTCTGACATAAACATGTAGGTCAGAACTTGGAACATTCAAAAGCATTAGGGACTTTAGGAATAAGAACCACCATCATCTCCAATTAGTAATCAGGCATGATACCTGATATAAAAAAAGCATTAATGGTATTCCATGTTTCATTCTACACTATGATCCAATAAGACTTGAGAAAAACATGCATTAGCTCCGTCTAATCCTAGCCCTTGTTGTTACTCATCTTCATAACAACATAATAAAGTTATTCTTTTGTGGATTTTGTGCTCAAATCTTTAATTGATCTTCTAATTCAAAAAAATACCAATTAGATAAATTGCTATTGCGCTTACTCCATTTTTCCAAGAAGAATTTCTCAAAAACTAAATGAATGATTTCAGGATCTGTTTCTATTGCGCCATCAGGAAAGGATACCTGCTTAGAGAATGAGCTTGTTGGTAGCTTCAACCTGACCATAAGTCTGAGTTTGATGAACATAGTGAATTACCTAGATATTGTGGAATTCCTTAAGGCTTTGATCAGTGAAGTGTTATTTATTATTAGTTATAATAGTGAAAGGTACTATGTTTTAATAGATAATAACAATCCAGATGAAATTTCAAATTATGATATAAGTTGTGTTAAAGAGTGCTTTGGGATTCATCCATTCAGTGAAGTAGTCGATCATAACTAGAATGAATCTCCTTTGTCCTTTCACGTGACGAATGGCCATGGACTAGTGATTGAGTGTAGCTTATGAGAGGCTTATAGCTTAATTAGCCCAAACTATAGGCATTGCATGCATCTTTGGAGATTTGTTTTTGTATCTTTCCTTGGCAAAAAATATCATTTCCTAAGGATTCTATGGGTGAGTGTACGTCTACCTAAGTGGCTACCATACTCGCTTAAGTGGATCTCAGTCAGTATTGCTATTTTTTTCACTTCTCGTATGCACTAGAAATTAGGGAAAAAGTGAATCTTCTGAATAGATTATTACTAAGTAATAGGCAGTTAGTAGCTTTGATCTCAAATCTGGGGTCGATGACCTTCATATTGACTGATCCAATTTTCAAGTACTTAATATAGGATCAAACTAACTTACAGGATGTAGAGATAGGTGATTTGTTTATGCTTGCATCACTTCTTATTCAATTACAACATGCTTTGAGATTTGTATAATAGATTAGTAATCGATGCTTCCTTGTTAATAAACGAGATTGGCATGTTAGTTTCAGTTCTAAGAAATTTAAGAAATTTTGAAGTATAAAAAATTATTGATTATTGATTTAAATTTAAATAGATACTTCATGAGTATCTCATCTTTGACTTCATTATCATCATTGACTTTATATTCATCTTTTACATGGTTTATCATTAATTTGGGTCTAAGCACACCTCTAGCTCGATGATGCCTAGCCCGGAGGTGAATCTTAAGTTGCTGAGTAGAGCTTTATACTCAAATTAATTATTGGTAACCATGAATGAGTATAAAACTGATAACATACTTGGAGGTTTTGGGTGTTTTCATTTCCAGTATAGCTTGTGCCTTATCATGTTTAACTCTAATTTTGTTGTACATAAGAAGGAACCTTATGAATTTATATTACAGCTAAATAAATTGTATTCTTATATAGCTTGACACTTGTCGACGTTGTAAAGCTAGGAACTCAGCAGCCATAGCCTTCCTCCATTCAGGCATTTTGGAAGCTGCAGTGTAGCTGGTAGGAGTAGATTGCAGAGATGGGTTAGTGTGAGTGTGAGAGAGATTTAGACGGTTTATGGGTTTGAGAGAACCAGTTTTATTTCGGGTAATCATAGGATGAGGTTTAGGTACAGGTATAGGTGTAGCCGAAGAATGCAAATCATGAGTAGGATCATTTGGTGAGAGTTCAGTAGATGTAGAGGAAACCGTTGAGATTATTGGCGTGACAGGAGTAACAGAGATGGTGGGATTAGCATTGGGAGCCGAAACAGGTATGAGAAGAAATTCTGATGGTTGGTTAGCAGAAGCATCATCAAGATTAGTATTGTTGATAGCAAAAGGAAAAACAGTCTCATGAAAAAGAACATGACGCGAGACAGTGACTCTGTTTGTGATCTTGTTAAGACATTTGTAGCCTTTGTGGCGATCAAAATAACCAAGAAACACAGACAGATTGGCTTTAGGTTGTAATTTGTGTCGAGAATGAGAAGGAGCTAGAGGGTAACAAGCACACCCAAAGAATCTTAAATGATCATAATTGGGAGATTTGTGGTGCATGAGTTCATAAGGGGTGATATTGCTTGTGGTTGTGGTTGGCATTATATTGATGAGATATACCGATGTAAGCACAGCTTCCGTCCAGTATTTGTAGGGCATGGAGGCAGTGGAGAGAAGAGTTCGAGTGTTTCAATGATGTGACGGTGTTTGCGTTCAGCAACACCATTCTGTTCGGGAGTATAGGGGCACGAAAGTTGATGATTAATCCCGTGAGAGCTGAGGTAGTTGCTAAGAGTATGGTTAACAAATTCAGTACCACCATCAGATCGGATCGTTTTGATTTTCTTGGATGTGTAGTTTTCTATGTGCGTTTTAAAACTAATGAAAATATTAGTGACCTCCGATTTGTAACACATTGGGAACACCGAAGTAAAACGCAAAAAATCATCAACGAAAATCAAATAATAGCGGAAACCTTGATTCGATAAAACTGGAGCAGGGCCCCAAACATCAGTATGCATCAATTCAAGAATAGATTTGCAATTATGAAAAGAACTAGGGAAAGCAATTTTATGAGCTTTAGACTCATTACACGCAGTACAAAGAAAAGATTTATTTCCTATGCGTAGATGGCTGTTGGCAACCGAAATAAGCTGCAGAACCCGATTGTTGGGATGGCCCAACCGGTTATGCCAAGGAGAGACGTTGCTGACAGTGGCCGAAAGAGCTTTATCTGGTGGATGAGAAACAGAGTAAAGACCGTCTTTACAAGGTCCTTGAAGAAGAACCTTTTGCGTCTTCAAATCCTTAAACACAAATCCAAATTGATCAAAAGTTATAGAAATTTGATTATCTTTAGTGAGTTGAGAGATAGAAATCAAGTTATAACGAAATTGAGGAGAATATAAGATGTGAGATAAAAGTAACTTACGAGATGGGGTCGGTAACAATCCATCACCAGAGTGACTTATGTTCACCGAACGCCCATCGCCAAAGGTAACCATGTCAGAGCCATTGTAGGAGTTTGAGACGGACATGTTCTCCATTGAATTTGTTAGGTGAGATGTTGCACCTGAGTCCAAGAACCAGTTGGATGATGACTGATCTGAAGCCGCAAGAAAGGCTTTCTTGGATTGATTTTGCTGAGTTGGCGTGTATTGAAGGTTCTGGCGATGCCAGCAACTTTGCGCCGTGTGACCCTTCTTCAAGCATATTTGACAAACCACATTGGCGGCTTCAGTGGTACGTTGTGAGAAATCTGAATTAGAAGGCTGATTTCGGAATTTAGGTCGCCTACCACGACCCCGAGAGGAGTATAAGGCGAGTTTGGAATCCGATGATGCAAGATCCTTATCGGCATCATTATGAACGTGAATTTCTTCACTTAGAAGAAGAGGGTAGAGATTGTCTAGGCTAAGAGGAGTTGTCATGGTGCGGATTACCGTTTTGAATGATTGATATGCGCTTGGAAGCCCTTTTAAGATATACAAGATAATATCTTCGTTATCTACCGATGAACCTGCTGCAGCTATTTGATCAACGATCGACTTGATGTTCGTCAAGTATTGCATCATTGTGCGGTTCTTGAGAGCTACATTGTGTAATTCATTTTTCAATTGAATTACTTTCGATCGATTTGTCGACTGGAATCTGGATTCAAGACTGGTCCAGATATCCGCAGTGGTTTCAAGGTTGACGATGTAAGGAAGAACAGTTGCCGAGATCGTCGAACAAAGTGCGGCAGCGAGGTTTTGGTCAGTAAGCGTCCACTGAGTTGAAGGGCAGTCGGGTAGAGTTTTTGGATCAAGAAATTTTTCAAAACCATTGGCCTTGAAAACCTTGGCGATCTGAGCCTTCCACAGTGGATAGTTGTCGGCGGCGAGATGCGTGTGAACGATGTTCTTGAGGTTGGAATCTACGAACTTGAGAGTGGAAGAGATAAGCAGATCTTCTTGTATCGTTGTCGAGCCAGAGCGATCTCCGGACGGGGAGGTGGATGAGATTTCCATGTCCGCGATCTTAGCTTGCCCGCTCTGATACCATGAAGAAATGAACAAGAAACAAGAAATGTAAAACAGAGAAGAAGAGAAGCACGGGATTCAAAACTGTGAAAAGCTTTCTATTATTATCTCTGTCATAAAAGTACAAGCTATGAACTATATATAGATTAGACAAAGACACTTGAGCCAACCATGTGGTGACAAGTGTCAAGCTATATAAGAATACAATTTATTTAGCTGTAATAATTTACTTGCACGTTCTCTGAAAGTGTACTTCAGAGGATTTATCCTCATGTTATATTCTTTAGAGTGAGGAATATCTATTTAAGGTTTTTCATGTTTTGGCTTGGAGACCGGCTCTTGACAAATAGGTCATCTACGTAAACTTTGATGTTTCTTCTTTGTGATAAGTGGCTCCAATATTATTTATTCCAAAGAGCATGAATTTGTATTAGTACAATTCTTTTGTTATAACAAATGTAATTTTTAGTAATCTTCGGGGTGGTAGCCTAAGAAGGCATAAAAGAGCTCATTATAGGATAAATATAGCATTATCGGCAAAGGTGTTGATCCTTAGAAGAGGGTATCCATCTCAGGGGTATGTTGATTTTGTATTGATGAATTCTATGCACATTCTCCACTTGTCTATACCATCACCACGTCAGAGATCCACTGTGGATAGTGAACTTCTTTTACAAAGTTAGCAGCAAGTAGTTTTTCTACTTCTTGGACGAGTTTGACGATTAAAATTGCATTTTTTACATCTTCTATTTGATTGGATGAGAATCATTTTCATGTTTAGCCGATGTCGCATAACTTCCACTGTGATGCCTAACATTTTTGTTGTTATCCAATTGAATACTTCAAGATTATTACTAAGAATTTGCACCAATTTGTCTCGATGTTCTTTATCGTAGAAAGTGCTAACTATGAAGTTTTTACTTGGTTAACCTTCTATTATGGCTACGTATTTGATGACTTCAATTATTTATATGCTTAGGCCTCAATCCATGTCCAAGTGAAGGATTTTTTAGATGTGCTTTTTGGACCTATAGCTCCTAGGTAGCAGGTGCAAGATAAGGTTAGGATGCCCCTCGATATGACTTCTCTTCCTTCGATATGAATTTTAATGGCATTGTTGTATGTATATACTACAACTCTAAAGGGTTTTAGTAAATTCCTATCAAATATGGCATTTTAATTCATGTAAGAGTTTATGCTGATGAAGTCTACATAGCAATGTATTACCAATATCATTCAACAAAGTGATAGGTAGGATGATTGCTTCTTCAATTTCTATATGTTCATTGGAGAATCCATAAAGCGGTCCTAGGATCGGAGAGGGATGAGATGCAAGTAGATTCATTTTGTTGAAGACAGTTTTATATATGATATTCATTAAGCTCCACATATCTATCACAATGTTGTCGATCTGATAGTTGGTTATTAGAGTGGTGACGACTATTACTACATTATATGGGTTACCCCTGGCTAGTTCATCTTTGCCACTAAATGTGATAGGTGTGACATAGATGGACCATTTGAATGATGATGAATGAATTTCTTTAGCTTTCATTCTTTATATGTGTGGGGTATCCCCATGTTCTTTACCTAGGATTGTGGGAACTACTCCAACGATGTAAATGGCTCAAGTTTGTAAAGGCTAAATGGTGGTTTCTTCTATGAGAGCTTTTCCTTGTCCTTGCTATATATTGGTGAAAGAAAACTCTTTGATTTTACCAGCTTTCATGAGTCTTTTTACTAGGTTTCACAGTTGGTGTTACTCTTTAATGTAGTTTTCATGATCTCTATGGAATGCACAGTTCCTTGTAGTATCCCGAGCCTGTCAATCTTTATTTGGTTGGCATATGAAGAATTATTTGTATAGTATGTCCTCCATAAGCTTGAATATATATACGCTTACTGGAGTATAGATTGGATATGTTTGAGGCTGATGAATAACCTTTATGTATTCCTCCTCATGTGCTAGTGGTGCTTCTTTATTGGGAGGTATTGGTTAGACAAATGTTCTATATAGACTAGGGAACTGATGTGTTCCATCTCTCTCCCTTCCTAGATGGAAGTTTCTCTTGATCGTGTACTCATGTTATGGAGTGGTCTTTATGGGTTCGGCCACTCGGTTGTACTCTTCAATATTGACATGATTATTGGCAAGTTCTAATAGCTCTGCCAATCTCTTTAGAAATAGGAAGTCCTATGCATACTGAATTAACTTTTCTTTAATTCTTAAAAATTTCGTTGTGTGAAGGGTGTCGCATAGGGCATGGCATTGAGATCACATATTTTCTTGAATTTGAGGATAGATGTGGCATAAGGTATGTAAAACTCTGTTGCTAAGTTTGAAAGTTTTTTTTTTTTGTAATAAAAATAACTAAAATCATTTATTTTAAACCCTCACCTTCCTCCTTTCATTTTTGTTTGGATGAGAGAAGAGAGAGAAAGGGAAAGAAAATAAGAGAGAAAGAAAGAGGAGAGAGAAAGAGGGCGATCATGCCAATGTTTTTGTCTTTCCAATTGGGAAATGTATTTTTATCATTGTAGGTAAGCCTAATCCTACTTTTTTTTTTCAGTGATTTTATGTTTTACCTATTTTCTTTATCCTAAAATTAATAAAAATATAATATCTCCCATTTTAGTGGTTTTTTACTCTATAAATTTTAATATGACGTAGATATAATTCCCCTAAATATTTTAACTATTTTATATTAAAATTTTACTTGTAGGTTTTGCACATACATCTTTTTTTTTTAAATAAATAGTATAATACTAAGTATAAAATGATCATGAGTTAGTATAGTACATTCAAACTTGAAATACATCATATGCATACATTTATGATTCATTTAGACAAATATGATTTTCTGGGATGCTATAATCATTCTGATGGGAATAACAATAATTGCATTGGGTGTATATGATGATTGCTATTATGCTATATATGATATAAAATGTGTGTAAAGCAAGAAGCTGGCTTGAAATGATTGACTAATTCAGGTTGGTTGAAGACCTGTTATCATGTTCAAGAGGGTGGGTTGACAGGCTTTCTTTTAAATAAGGTTCATGGTGTATTCTTTAGTGATATAAAAGGAAGGTATCAGAAGATTGACTGATATGATATAATACATCAATGGACTAGAAGTGATGACTTCTTACATGAAAGTCACCTGACTTATTATATGTGATATAAGAATTATTCCTAACAACATGTTCGATATGATTAAAATTGATTCTTGTAGAGTTGGCCAACTTGACTAAATATAGAAAAAATATCGTAGGTAGCTAGATGTCCTATCTGTGTTGCATATGCATATGACATGAGCATATATGAAAAATTGTATAAAGATATGATATTATATGAAATGCACATTATATAGGATATGATTGATATAAAAGCATATGATACACATGAGATCCATGATATACATACTGCATTACATATGATAAAAAAAATATGATAAACATTAATTGATATTTGATATTTTATGACATGCATAGAATAAATGTTCAATGGCTTAATATGATAGGTATATTGATATACTTGAAATGACATATATAATGAAATAAAGTGTAAATTATTGACATGCATAGATTCATAACAGACCTACTAGGTAGTAATTTGACATTGGTGTAAGAATGACAGAACTTACCAATCCTTCATATGATCACTTATTACTGATTATGAATGACATTGCTGATATTAATTTATATTGATCCTATAAAATGACATTATTCATATTGATTTCTACCAATTCATACAACTACATGTTTATACTTATATGGATTGAATGATTACATACATATATTTTCTACTATCGTGCATTGATTATAGTTGTAAATTATGGTAACCTATTAAGCTGTTAGCTCACTCTATAGTTTTCTTATATTTTCAAGAAGTGGGTAAAAATTTAGTGGAGTGAGGCAGATCCATATTTAACATTTTAGTTTATTTTTTGCATTTTAATTTTTATTCTTTTACAGTCATGAGTGTAGAGAGATAAACTAATGTAGTGAGTGATCTTCCTTGCTATTATAAATTGAATTTTGATGAAAATTGAACTTTGATGAATGAACATAGAAATATTTTGATGTATATGATTTACAGTCGCTTTCATTGATTGTATTTTTACTAATGGAGTTATTATATTAATCAATTATAAGAAGCTTTGGTAGATTAATTAAGAGATGAAATAGACAATTCTTCCAAATTTAGATCTTATGGAATCACAAATGATACATTAAATGATATGTATGATAGTTTTTTTCTCCTCAATTTGAGAGATGAAGTTCTTAAATTTGCATATCATAGGACCACACAATATATAGGGAAAAATTTAATAATCTATCCACAAAACTAGTAATATACATTTTAAATAAAGGATTGCACATTCAATGTGACCTATGGGATTTAGCCACTATTAGATCTATGAGTGGACCTAGATGTATGGTTACCTTGATAGAATTTTTTACAAAGATAACACAGGTTTGCATGCTCAAACAAAAAAGAGACAAATTCAAAACATTCAAAGTAGAAGACAGCCACTTGGAAACAAATTGTAAGGTAAGGTTTTTTTTTTTTTATTTGATAAAACTGCCAAATGCATTAAAAAAGAAAAAAAGAAAGGAACAAACCACTAAGTGATATAAGTCCTATCACTTTCCTCCTTTAACAAAGAATAAAAGGTAGGAGGAACCTTATTGACTTCTAGAATGTCCCAAAAGAAATCACCTTTCAAAGCATAGTTAACACACCAATGAGCTAACTTATTACAACCTCTATTAACATAATGGAATAGGATTACCTCAAACTCCTTAAGAAAGTCCAAGTCTTCTTTATCATTATTGTCCATCTCTCGGCTATGAAGATCCACCGATTTTTGTAGGTAAGAAATGACATTAGAATTGTCACCTTCCACAATTAAGCCTTTAGCATTGAACATCCATTCTTGTATCACCCTCTTCAATGAACGTACAACAAGCAGCTCCAAGAATCCAACGTCTCAGTGCATTACCGAGAATCCAAAAGCTAGAAGCATCCTGCCTTTATGGTCTCTAAAAATGCCTCCAATACCAGCATCATTAGAGACAAGAAGGGAATTCACTTTAATCCATCCGGGTGGGGGGGATGCCAAGTGGAAGAAATCAGCTCAAATTGCTGGTTAGCAACCCAGTGGTCCGAATGAATTATAGAAGTGGAACTTGATGCATAGGTGATGGCATTAGTGATAATGATACCGGTTCCAATCTCTTTGCCTTCATAGATTAACGTATTCCTACTCTTCCAGGAATTAAACACCAATGCACAATACAAATTTGCTAGAAAAGGATACTCCTTTCCTTGATCCTTCAAGGAATGCAAGCAATCTTCAAAATTTTTTAAAACAGGTAGATGAAAACCCCAACTATTAGCCTTTTGAATAACCTGTTTTAATTTCAAACAATTCACTGCCACATGGTCTACATTTTCAATCATGTTACAACCTCTTGGGAAAAAGTTGTTAACAATTAATCTTCTATGTAATAAGAAATCCATTGTAGGGATAACCTTCTTCAATAATTTCTACCAGAAGAAAGAGATCCGAGGATTAAGTTTCATTTTCCTGATAGAATTCCAATCATGGATCCACATAGTTTCGTAGTCTTCCTTATAAGTTATGGAATATTTGATCATACCTGAAATCGTTTTCCCATAATGAATCTTTAACAACTCTAAATTGTCTTCATGAATAACCAAATCTATTTTAATATTGCAGATGACTTTCACCATTTCCTCCCCAAAGTAATCCTGAAGTTTCTCTGGCACCCAACCTCCATCCGGAATGAAGCTGGACAGATTATTTAAATTGTCAATATCATTTGAAATGAAAGTGGGCCAACTTTCCAATCTTCTATCAAGGATCCAAATGTCCTTCATAATGTTAATTGAAACACCATCCTTGATGCTCCACCTTACAACCTGTTTTAAAGCTTTGGCACCGCTAATAATCACTTTCCAAGAAGAAGAAGAGTTTTGTCTATTACTATCATCCCATACATTCTTCCCATATTTCGCTGAGAGTGATTTACTGAATAAAGAATCAAGCTTTTTCAAAAAATTCCAAACCAATTTTGCTCTGAGTGGTTCCACCGAGTCAACAGCTGATTGAATGCCAAGCCCCCCTTGGTCTTTCGGTTTACACAATTCCTTCCATGCTACATAATGTAAACCATTATCCCCATTGCTTTTATTCCACAGAAATTCCCTGCTCATTCTATCATTCTTCTTAAAGATAGATATTGGAACCAGAGACATAGATGTATAGAATACATGGATTGCTTGTAAAATAGCATTAATAAGAGTAACTCTACCAGCTAATGATATAAACTTCTTGCCCCAAACGTCCAGCTTAAAAACTGCTTTCTCCAAAATGCTGGAGAAATCTGAAGCCACACGCCTCCTTAAGGTGATTTTATTGCCCAAGTAATCTAGTTCTTTGGTCTCCATGAACCCCAAGAGCTTTGAGATTATCTTCCTCCTCCTCTCCATATTCTTACTAAAAATGATAGAAGATTTAGAACAATTTACCTATTGACCTGCCTAGCTGCAATAGTTCTTAGTGATTTTAATAATTTTATTTATCTTCTCTATCTTAGCATTAGAGAAGATCAAAATGTCATCTACAAATAATAAATGTGAGATCTTTGGGGCTAAAGGGGTAATTTTCAAACCCAAACTACTCCCTTTGGATATGTTGACCTCATTTTTGATATGAGGTCACTAAGGCCCTTCCAAATTCCAGATTAATTCTAGATCCTAGGATCCACTCTAGACCTTAAGATCCTTTCCTAGAGCTAGACCTTAGGGCCTACTCTAGAGCTTAGGATTCTTTTATATCTCAAATTCTAGAGCCCCTCTAGATCCTAGATCTTAGAACCCCTCTAGATCTTAGGACCAATCTAGACTCAAATAAATCCCTACCTTTGATCAACTCCAACCTCAAATCAATCTCTACCTTTGATCAACTCCAACTTCAAATTAATCCCTACCCTTGATTGATTCAAATCTTAAACGTCATTCAGTTCAAATCCAAATTAATTCAAGCTTCAAACATACCCAAACTTTGATCTAATCAATTTGACAATCCAAACTTCAACTTAGACTTTGATCCCACCTTTAATCTATCTTTGACCCTATCCATTCATTAACAATCACCACATGATTCTAAATGATTTGGATACTCCAACATTAATCATTCAAACTTAAAATCCATTCCAAATCCAGAAATCCAGACTCAAATCCAAAGTCTTAAGGCCTTGTCCTAGAAACCTTTTTCAAAGATTTTTCAAACATTTCAAAACCCAATCAAATGGCCTCTGATTCAGGGTCTATCACCTACAAAGTGATAAGAAATGTCCCTAGAGGTTACCCTCCAATTTTGAGCCCATTCTGAGGTCTCTAACTTCAGAATCTGAATTATAATCCAAAGGCTATAAAACCTTCAAATATTTACAGCCTATGCCATTGGACCTAACACCTTTAAGATCTTGATCTTGGAGTCCTTATCAAAGCCTCCAATCACTGCCAGACTCTTGATTGTAATCCATTGAGCAGTAAACTGTATTTTTCAGACCCATTTTTGACCCTAGTTGACCAATGGGTCAAAATTGACCAAAATACCCCTATGGGATTTCAAATGTCCATTTCAACTCAAATCAATTCCAAATTCTTTGAAACCACTTTCAACAAATTTCAAACATTGACCCAACTTGTTGAGCCCAAACCCAGACCTTGGGTCAACCTGGTTGACCAAGTCAACCAAGTTTGACCCATTAACCCATACACCCCTTCCCTGTCAAATCTTTGAATCAAGTCCATTCCAAGTCTTTTTGAATGCAAGGGATGACCCCTTGGGTACCCAAGAGACCTCTCTTGGAGACCCAAGCCTTGGGCTCACTTGGGTTAGCCATATGGCTTGACCCAAGTGACCAAAGAGAGGCCTCCCTTGAGCCATCTCTTAACCTTAAGCAAATTGAATCCAAATCAAGGTATCATTGGGTTCCCATTGACCCAATACACCTTCTTTGACCAGCCCAACCCTTGGGCTCACTTGGGTCAAGAGTTAGGCTAACCCAAAGTGCCTAAGATCACTCGGGATTGAGCCAACTCTCAACCTAAGCCCAATTGAACTAGATCGACACCTCCCACAGGTGCCCCTAGGTCCAACACATGTCCTCCAGCCAGCCCATGCCTTGAGTTAACCTGAGTCAGGTTTTAGGCTAACCCAAAGTAGCCAAAAACACTTGGACCCGAGCCATCTTTTAACCCAGACCAAATTAGATCCAATTGCCACATACATTGGGTGCACCAGACCCGGACCTATCTCCCAATCCAAACCCAGGGTATAACCTGACCTAGATCGAGCTTAATTTGACTCGAACCAAGCAGGTTTGGGTCCAACCCAGCCACCAGTTCAATCCAGACATTCCCAGGCCAAATTGACTCCACCCTTGGCTCCAGCATGTCCCCATCGATCTCCCCCAGTCAACCTGACCTAGACCATGGCCGGCGGTAGTCAGAACCAATGGAAAACAAGTTCCGGTGGTCCCCCCAGACAACTCCTGGCTCAAGGCTGCTTTCCACCGATTTGATCCCCACGATCTCCCTAGGACGTCGCCATCGTCCACCTGGCAGCGATCCGAGCCCTCTCCAGCTCAATCTCGGCCGTCCAAGCTCGCGAAAGGTGGCCGAATAGCCTCGAGCTCCCCAGACCGCCAGAAGCATCCACATTCATTCAAAATTGCTTCCTAGAGCTTCTTCGAACTCCCAAACGCTCCCTTCGAGCTCCTAGATCGATCCCTTTGTCCGTTCGAGCAAGCGCTCCTGAAAGCTTTTGGCGTCCCGCTCGAAGTCGCACCTCTAGTTGTCCTCCAGTTCCGACGTATGAAGGAGATCAGTTCGCCATCATCCCCTGAAGCTTCCTGATAGAGAAGCTCATTTGTTGAGACCTTCTCTGTGGTAGTCCCTCCATCCCTAGCTCCCTAGCTAGGTAGTCCGGTCAAGTGTGAAGGAAACCTTCACCCCAACGGATCTCCACCGTTGGATTGAAGGTTTCCACTATCCTGATCCTCCCTGTGAAATTTTATCAGAGTCCGCCGGCGGGATCGCCCGGATCAAGCCGGAGAAGCTCTGTGGTCTCAGATATGCGCGGGAGGTTGAAGACGAAATCTCAGCCGTTGAATTCGATCAACGGCTCGGATTAGATCCCGCGGTATTGGAGCGCGTTTGATCCCAGCTGTCCGATCCGCCATTCGACGGCTGTGGTTAATCCAATCGTTAACGGTTAGCACTAATGATTGCTTGGCCAATCAGCGCGCGGCACGTGTAAAGAGCCGCTGACTGTGTAATCGCCGAATTAATAAATCCATAAATTCAAGGGAACTTCAAAAATTCATAACTCCCTCCACACTTGACCAAATTAGGTGTTCTTAGGCTCATTGGAAAGGTCTCAGGGAGATCTACAAAAGCCCTATAGTTCAAGACCCTGGTTAGGTCAGTGTTAGGCTTAATTTCAATTTGATCATTTTATGAATTTCTTTAATTACTTTTTAAATACAAGTCCACCAAGTCTGGAATTTTGGAAGATTGAAATTGGACATGTCTTTGACATGTCCAAATTTTATCTTCACATTTTAAGTTGTTCAAGGGCATTTTTCCCATTTTTTTTTTTAAGTTTAAGAGTCATGGTTTGACCCTTAAATTCAAAACGGGGTATAGACCTATCCAATGAGATCTAGGGTGTGATTTTTGGTGTGCTGATGATGAGTAGGATATGGAGTGTAGAGCCACTAATTTTGCCCCAATCCAAGCTTAGGATAGACCCCTATAGTGATTTGAAGGTGACTTAGAGCTCACATTGGGTAGTTTAGTTAACCACCTTAGAGCATTCCATTTGAGCTAAAATTTGGTGGGTTTAGTCCTTAGGGTCAGGTGATCTTATGGTCCAAATTTCATTAAATTTGGAGTTCATTTGGTTCCCCAAGTAGGAGCCTCAATAATCCTTCTGAGAAATGGCCTGTTAACCCTAATCAATTGATAATGAACTATTCTTAATTTATAAAGTCCATTAAAATGTTTATGATTGTTCCTAATTAATCCCCTAATTAATAGGAATTGAAACCCTTTTAAATTGATTTCAAGATTTGTCTTAGTTTAATCCTTAGATAAAATCAAAGGTTAACTAGCTTTATTAATCCTAAAAATCTTAAAAATCCCAAAAGGGCTTTAAAAACTTGTTGATATGTCCTTAGGTAATTTATGACCTTAGGAATTGATCCCAAGGAGTTTAGGACTAATTTGGATTCAAATCCTTAAGCAGCCCCCTTAGTTGCAATAATTTGGTAATTCCTACGAATATGTATAATTTCTAAAATTCACTGTTAATTATAGAAAATTTTTGACTAATCAAACTCAATGGATAATGATTTCAATTAGAATATATCATTCCATAAAAATATTAAACCTCCATAATTTGGTCAAAGTCAAGGACTCAACATCTTAAGTGACCTTAGGTCAAAAGCGGGCAAGAACTTCTAAAAATCATAACTTTTCGTAGAAAACTCCAAATTAAGTGTCCCACCTGTCTAACAACTCATAATTAGGCCTAGTATTTATTAAAAATCTTAAACCATTAAGATTCACTCTAATTTTGAAAGTTAAATTTTGCCCCCTTAGTTAACGTATCCGGGTAATCCTTTAAAATCTATTAACTTCTCTAAATCCTAAAATTTTCTTAATAGGTTATTAAAGTTCTCAACCAACCCATTAAAATTAGTAATCAACTCCCCTTAATATCAAATCACTCCTTTAATTTCAACCAATTTAAAATAACTTAATTAACCCCGATTGCTACTGGGTAACTCATGCCTACGAGGCTATTAGCTTAGCCCCAAGGAAGGTGAAATAAAATTCACAGCCTCGGTGTGAAACAAAGGTAGTAATCAATTAACTTTTAAAATATATTTAATTAAAATTCCTAATTTATTAATATTTAGAGCTTGACTTAAATCCTCCTTTTAAGCCTTAACAAACCCAGAACTCTAGATAACTTTGACTAATCACCCAACTTAGGATTTACCCCAGTCACACGACCTTTTACACACACTTTAGATGATGTGCTAGGATAACCAACTCTAGATCTAGGTTAGGCCGGTGTTTATTTTACTGCTGTGTGCCGGATTTTTTATAGTTTTCACTGCATATTGTGAATGAAATTGCTTTGCTGTGTTTGCTTACTTTTCTACACTCTGTGGCTGGATTGATGTGTTTGGCGACTAGTTTACCCTTAGGTTAGGTATGATCTGGATGTTCACATAGTTTTCTGCAGGTGGCCACGCTCATGCAGGGCCGAAAAAAGGGGGCTAAATCAATAAACATATATTAATTGTTATAAATGCTTGCACAGGTGCTTCAGCTGCTAAAGCCCCCAAATAAGAAGAGCGTGGACAGTGTGTTTTACTTTCTTTTTTGCACATATATAACTGCTTAGGAATATATATTCTTTGATTTATTAACTGCTTAGGATAACCTTGCAGGAGAATCTAGATTTTATTTTTAAATAAATGTAATTTGTGTGATTGTCAAGCGTTGTGAAAGTTAATTTTGAGTTGGGATACATATGTTCGAAGCTTGGATTCCAAAGAGGAAAGGATTCCCTTTTGGGAAGTATTCCTTTTCCATTTGGAAATCCAAATTTGGATCATACCTTTTTCATACCCAAAGAGGAAAGAGTGGCCTTCCCCTTAAAAGGGAAGTACCCTCTTATCCATTTGGGTAGTTTTCCACGAAGAATCCAAGGAGTTTGAAGAAAAGGAGCCCAAAGAAGAATAAGATTGAAAACTTGAAGATCGAGAGTATCCCACTCAAAATTACTTACATCATTACTAGGTTTAGAATCCGGGTTGTTGTCAGTGGTGCCCGGCCACTTTACTTTCTGCAAAATTCTGGTTTGTAATAAGCAAGACAACTTTGCCTATGGATATTTATTAATTTGTTAATATTTGATGTCATGAATTGATTGCCTTTAGGATTGCGTGCTTTTCTTAGTTTTTTTTTATGATTGTGTGCCGCTTTTGTTTTCGCCTGGATACGCGAGACTCGTGAGGGTGTGAAAGTTTTCTACTCATAACTTCAAAAGTCTAAAATTTTAGTGAGTCTAAATAACATAGAAAGATAACGAATCTAGGGAATTAGCCAGGGATTGACCCCGGGGTCGCATGCATATTACTGCATTACTCTTTCCTTATTTTAGACCCTTCCCCACCTACGGGTAGAGTCCGGATAGTCTGACCTATGAGGACGAGGTGCTGGACCTGGGGAAGTCCAGTCTTCTAAAAAATTATTTTATAAGCCTGTTTTTAAAATTTCAAGCATATTTGATTTGGAAGTTGTCGACCAGCATGCATTGCATTAGATACAAATGAAAAGAGTCAAAATTTTAATTGCATCGGTTTTAGCATTTTAGCACCCAACATAAGTCGAAGGGGCCAATTAGGGAAATTTCTAGATGTCGACCCCAATTCTCCAAAACCTTAAGTACAACATCCCTACCACTCTTTCATAAAAGACCGGACTCATCTCTTTTAAATCAATTAGGTGGTTAGCTGGCTCCCCAATCCAGGACGGGGTAAGTACAGGTTTTGTACTGCATTGGTTAGGATCGGACGACTGTGGTCCAGTGTCCAAAATAGATTTAGGATCCGGGGCAGATCTTTGATTATAAGACCCTAAATTTCGGGAATATAGTCCCAAATTTCTAATAAGATATTCAATTTCAATTAAAATCTCCTTTCAATCCTAAAATGTAAAGCCCAACACTTAGATTAAGTTGGGACACTTCCGGATGGTTTTGGAATCTCAAGGTGTCTCCTACTTCTCTTTCTTCGATTATGTTAATAAAAGTTCAATCTTGATCCATTCCCTTTTGATTTTCCAAAAGATTCTATTCGATTTTTTTGATATCACTCCTAGAAAATCTAGTAAAATTTCATTCTTATTTTAATCGAGAGTTTTCGTTGGGGACTCTGTCTCCCTACGATGTAATTAACTACGGGGGCTTGCGCTCGTAGGAGATTTGGAACCACACACACCTGATTTCAAAATTAATCTTTTTAAAATCTTCTTAGATTTCTTTGGGAAATGTTAAAGAATGATTGTCATTATCATATTATAAGAATTATCATTGAAAGGTGTTATCTCCCTATGGGGAGATACATCCTTCTTTGATAAGGCTTTGGATATGAATTCGACAATCATACTCCTTAAATACCATAACTGGATTATTTAGTTGAACTCTACCTTTTCCCCTCGGGGCCGGGTGGAGCTCTCTTTAGAATCTAGTCATGATATTCAAGATGAATTTCATGATTCTAAGTCTGAACACCGTTATGAAATTTTATTTTCATCCTCCGGGGTGATATACTTTTTCGAACGAGTTTATTCGACTTCTAGAATTAGAATTAAATCTCAATTTAAAAATTCCCAAAGAAAACTAATATTTTTCAAAACATGTTTTCAAAATTCCACCAACAAAGAATGGCACGCCCGGTGGGACAAATCTCTCTCTCCATCTTTAATAAGAATAAAATTTTGTTTCATCGGTAGTCATAACTACCTTCCTTCCGTTGGTCCCTCAATCCATTTCTTCCTTGAGGGAGTGTGGCCAACATCTAAAAAACAATTTTAAAACATTAAAAGAGAGGTTCTACCTCCCAAAATTTGTCATTTGCTAATTTAATCGTCCTGATTTTGACCTTCTGCCCTGGGATTTCCTATGAGGCGACAGTGTCAAATCAGGTCCCTGAACTTTCTTTTTAAAAATTATGATTAACAAATATCACATTCAATATATCTTTTCTTTTCAAATTGAAAGGAGTTTGAAAAATCTTTGATTCTAAGAAAGTTTTGAAGTATTGTAGTCTTAACCCCTTTACTCCCCTTGAACTTTTAGGAGTAAGGAGGGTTAGACTATTTACTTTACTCGGGTTTTTTCTTACAATTCCATAAGCCTTCGGGCAAGGGGAAACTCTGCCCGTTGTGTTTTGGATTCCGTAGAAAAAACCCCATCTTAACTCATTTAAAATTCAAATTCCCTTCAAAATATGGAAAGAAAGATAATAACAATTGTCTCCAAGTTCCAAATCTTCATATGTTACCCCATACAATCATCTTATGGGCTAACATATGTTGATCTTTTGAGAAAACTTTCCTTTCGGCATGTATTTAGTCTCTTTATCTTACTAACGTGTGTTGGGTGTTTTTTTTTACCACTCAGCATGTGTTGGAAGGTTGAGACTATTCTACAAGCCTTAAGTTTCAAAATAACAAACTCTTTTTCACTTCTCTTAAAAGAAATCTAATTTCAATCCTCTCTTTAACTTTCAGAAAATTCAAATGGCTGGCCAATTGATCTTCTCTTTCGACCGAGAGTTGTCCTCAACTGTTAATGACCAAGGGAGCACTATCATCTTTGGAATGGGATTCAGTACCCTTGAGCTCTCTATGGATGGACACCAGATTGTTAGTTTGGATGCCAGTAAGAAAGTTCCTCCAATGGTTGAGTTGATTGTGGGATCTGCACCTACCTTACTAGTGATTAGTGATGACCAGAAACAGTCTGAGCCAGTTGTTGAGCCTCCCATTGAAGTCAAATCTGTTTTTGAGGAAGGATCTAGTTCTGGACTTAACTTTTATACTAAGAATCAAAAGAAGAACTATTTGAGGAGACTTAGAAAGAAAATCTCTAAGGCAAAAAGAATTGTTCCTTTTAAGACTTTAGCTCAAGTAGAGCCTGAGGCTGATGAGGAGCTACCTATTCCTGCTTCCTCTCCCCTTCTGAAAGGGAGCCGCTTCTACCCCTTAGCTTCTGCTCAAGGGGAGGAGAGGATAGCTAGGATAGCCAGTTCCCCACCATGCTCGGTCGACTACTCGACTAAAAAGACTCCAAAAGAAAAGCATTTGTAGAAAACAAGGGCATTGAGAAACATAATCCATACCTGTGCTGCATAATCTGGGCAAACAAAGGAGCAGTACATGAAACAGTTGAAGGGAGTGATCTCTCATGGCTTCCAAAAAGAAGTGTTAAAGGAAGAGGCGTCTGAGGCGAAGAATCTGACTCCATAACCTGTTAGGAGAAATAAGAAATATGTCAGACAGCCCGCCACTTCAGTACTAGTTGATGGATACCACTGGGCGCCACGCCCTCCTTCTTCTAAGACGGAGGGTATTGTGTTGACTAGGTCCGAGAGAGGCCACCATTCTGTTGGTAGACCCCCGGTACCCCCTTCCAAAGCTGTAAGGTTGGCCTCAGTAGTTGTCAAACCAAAGGGGAATGAAACTCTAAAACATATAAATATCAAGGGCAAGAGGCCCAAATCCCCTGAGAAGAAAATTGTCCCATAAAGGACTAAGTTGGAGAATTTACCACCACCTCCAAGAACCTCAAAGTTCATTCTCCAACTCCAACGAATCCCAGTTAAATCTCCTCCAGTTTTGATTGAGTCGATGGATGTTCAACCTAGTGCTCTAGTTGTTGTAGTAGATAGTTCTCTTGTAGTCATCCCAGTTCCCGATTTAGTTATGATTCTCGTTGATGATTCGGTTGCTGACAGCATAGATTTATGTGTCATTCCTAGGCTTCCTACACAAGAGTCTGAGGACCTTACCCTACCTGATATAGGAGCTATTTCTCTACAAGCTCCTGCTTCACCTCCTGAGGTATATGTCCCTCTCCCTGTAGAGAATGCCACTTTTTCGACAACCGATCTTGGGACAGTCGAGAAGGAAGGAATTGACCTAGATCTTGAGATAGAAGAAGAGCTAGCTACAGAGTCACAATCATATCCTAACCCGAAACTTACAGAAATCATTTCTCTCCTGGATTCTGAAGAATTGTTTGATATGGCTGAGTACAAAGGATACTTACCCCTCGATCCTAAGTCAATTGGGGATAGACCGCCGAGGAGGTAGTTCAAGAAATAAGAAATATTCTGTTAAATAAAGAGAGAATGGCTTCTTTTGATCCAGACCTGTATGACCTCATTGGAGAGGAAGATGATTATGTTGGTAGTGTCTCCATGGTCAAAACTAGAGGTTCCAACAAGGAGGCCGAACCTGGTAGACGCTGGCTTGCTAGAGATGATGACCCACAGGTTGCCGGGTCCGATTCAGATGAGTCCGTAAGGGCTAGGGGTGAGGAGCATATTAAAGATTTGGAGAATCAATTGATAACTATGATGTCACAAGTCAAAGAAATGCAAGAAAGATTTGACAAGTTAGAGCAGGATTCACTTAAGATTCAACAAACGGCTCGAGAGATTGTGGAAAGGGTTAAAAAGATAGAGTCTAGTCCCAAGCCCCCCCGAGTCAACACCAGTGATTTCTACTTGCCTACCAGAGGCATCTCCAGCGGCACCTACAGTTCCCCCTGTCCCTTCAACTCTGCCTCAGAAAGATATTAAGCAACTAATTGAGGTCCAGGTAAGGGAGGCGTTGGCCTTTTCTCAAGGAACCGCATCTATTCCAAAGGGTAGACCTTACCCCGAAGAATATGATTTAGTTCCTTACCCAAAAGGCTTTGTGCCACCAATTTTTAAAATTTTCACTGGAATAGAAAACCCGAGACATCATCTAGCCCACTTCAGAGTAAGTTGTTGCAATACGGGAGGGTCAGATGCTCTACTATTTTGCCAATTTGTAAGTAGTCTATCCGGCATTGCTTTTGAATGGTACGCTGATCTGCCCAATGGTTCAGTAAAAACCTTTAGCGATCTAGAAAACCTTTTTCTTAAAAGATTTTCTGGAGCGCAACAACGAACTACTGTGGGCAATCTTGTTGTTGAAAACAAAAGCCAGGAGAGTCTCTGTTTGAGTACATCTTGAGGTGGCGAAACCTCTCGATGAAGTGTGAACCCCAGTTGTAAGAGCAACATGCGATGGAGATCCTCCTTAAGAATATCAACGATCCTGTTGCTTTTCTCCTGAAGGGTTTCACCATTAAAACTTTTGAAAAACTTCTTAATAAGGCTAGCAATTTGCAGGAAGAGGCTCATAAGATGCCATTCCTATGAGAGCAGTCTGAAGACAAGAAAGGTCCTAAATTGGTTAAGAATTTTGAGAAAAGGCAGTAGTGTCGGCAGTCGACAAGGGAAAAAGGCTAATGACTAGTCAGCCCAGTGTTCCTCCACCACTGTCGCCACAGCCAGCTCAGAGACAGCCCTTTCAGGTCACTCCCCAGTACACTAGAGACCCTAACTATGTCTCTTTTAGAGAGATATTGGCAAAACCATATCCATTTAAAAGGGAATCAGTTAAAAAGATTTTCAAGAGTCTATTAAAGAAACCAGATTTTCAGCTGCCAGAGGCCAGGAGGCTTGAAGATGAAAGTAAGAAAGATGATCCCAAGTATTGTCCATTCCACCGGATGCTTAGTCACCCTCTTGAGGATTGTGTTGTGTTCAAAGATTGTCTTGAGAGGAACTACACCCAAGGTAACATCATAATACCTAAGGAATACTTGGTTGATCCAGAGAAAGCTTCAATTAAAACCATTTCAGGTAACCCTCTTAACTCTCCTTATTTTGTTGAAGATGGTTGGGACATTGCTTTGTCCCGGGTATTTAAAAAGTCGATTAAAAAGTCTTTTCGTCTTTCTCAACAGCTGGCTACGATAGCCCAGGCCCCGATGTGGAAGGTTGACCTGGACGCTTCGCAGGAGAATGTTGAGTCACTTTCCTCTCCAGTAGTCACAGGAACTACTGTTAAATGCTTAAAAGAAAAAGAAGTTGATTTTATAGAGAGGAAGTGTGTAGATGAGAGATGTATTAGGATGGCGGATGGGGGTGTTAAAACCCTCTCCCCTCTTTTGTTATCTGACTTTTACTTTGCCCCATCAAAGGCGAAGGGTCAGAAGATGAATAAAAAACATCCTTCTGCTTTTGTCTTGATGATTAACCATGGAAACGAAATGCAAGTTGATGACTCTCATGTTTTAAATTAAAGTTCCGCTGAAGAAAGTCTTAATATCAAAGAAATTGACCTTCCCGAATCAGCTATTCAAGAAGAGGTCGAATGTGAAGCTTTATCAGAAAGTGATTTCCCTCAAATCAATTTTCAAGGAAATCCTATCTTGATAGAACTTAAAGATTCTGACTCTCTTTCGGGAAATGATGAACAAATGCCTATGGTGTGCGTAGACACTGCCCTAGTTTGCCCTCCCGAAGATGTCGAGCAGGTGCAACTCCATGGCGGTAAAGTCTTACCCCCTAGGCTTCCCCCTCAGGAGAAAGGCAAGCAAATTCCCTTCGAAGATTTAGATCCAAATTCCCCTCAGCAACCAGACTTTCCTTTAATCCCTCTGGGTTTTGAGTTCGTCGTTCATAAGGTTGATTACAACATTTTGGCCCACCTTAGGAAGTTGCCAGCGAAATTAAGTATTTATGACGCCCTCCTTCTCTCCAAAGAAATGAGGGAGTCTTTAATTAAAGCGCTTCTCGACCTTGAGATTTGCTTAACCCAGTTGGCTGCAACTTCAAAAGGTGAGGCATTCTATTTCAAAGAGGTTCCTGAAGTTACCTTTTCAGATGAAGATTTGCTGCGGACCATAATCGTCCCCTTTACATCACTGTAGATGTGGGAAATTTTAAGTTATCAAGAGTCCTCGTTGATCCGGGTGCATCGGTCAACATAATGAACATAAAAACCCTTACATACCTCAGAGTTGATACTAGCAAGCTCTCAACTGATAGGTTGGTGCTTTGTGGGTTCAATGAAAAGGGTGAGAGGGCTTTAGGTTCAATCACCCTGCTCTTACAAATAGGAGACTTGAAAACTGAAGCTAAATTTCATATAATTGATTCGGCGACGTAATGCCCTTTCAGGTAGACCTTGGATTCATGAATACATAATGGTTCCATCTACCCTTCACCAATGCATCAAGTACCAACGAGATGGCATTGAACACGTGATTAAGGGTGATCTGCAACCATTTTCTATTCAAGAAATTGGGATCTACGAAGATGCTACTTATTTTGTTCCAAAAGGGTCCTCGTCCCGTTCTAAGTTAGAGATCAAAATTGAGGAGAAGTTGGTTGGACAAAAGTCCAATCAAGAGAAAGAAAAAGAAAAAGTTATTGATTAAGAAATGATACAATTAAGTAGTGAATACGACTCTGATATCATTGTCCTTAGTCCTCCAAACACATTACCTCAAAGAGGTGGGAGAATGACCTTAAGGGCACGAGGTCGAGGTCGTGCTTCATCAGAGAGGAGAACAACACCTGTTTATATTGATTTTGAATCAGATTCCGATATTGAGTCCAAGGACAAAGGTGCTGCCTTCTCCCTCAATTATAAAAATGCAAATACTTCTCCAAAATTTGATCTCACCTTAGAGGAGGACAGTGACATTGAGGAAGAAATTGTAAAGGTGAAAAGTGATTAGCCTGAATTAACAATGTACGAAAAGCTCAGTAGAAGGATTGAGGCCCTTTCCCTGACCCCACTGTCAGCTGGCAGGATTGTAGGGTTAGAAGTTAAAGTGGCCCCTAACTTGAACGGCAAAGTAAAGAAAGTCCAGAAATTCTTTATTGGCTCCTCCTCTGCGAGGGATGAAAGTGATGTAACCCTCGAGGAGGTAGATTTTAATGAATTAATGGAATTACCTTTCGACTACTTCCCTGTTTGTGTGAAAAATACTTTCTCTAAAGGTCCTGTGCCATACCGATGGACTAAGGGTCAGGCCAGATACCACGAAAATATTTGGCAAGCAAAAATTAAGGATAATCCTACAAGTGGTATCGGCTTTGGAACTGTTAGTTCATTCAATGATGATGAGTATTGCCCAATGATAACTTACCATCTTGAATCGCCAAATATCCCTACAGATCCTTTCTGTGCTCTTGATGGGCTCTGTTTGGAGACTTTAGATGATCCCGATGACCTTCAAGTTCGGGATGCACCCCCTGAATTAGAAGAAGAAATTAAATCGACAGTCGATGAATTAAAAGAAATTAACCTGGGAACCGATGATGACCCCCGTCCAATCTTTATAAGTGCTCTACTGAGTGAGGGTGAAACCAAAGATTTGATCCAACTCTTATCTGAGTTTAGAGATTGCTTTGCCTGGACGTACGACGAAATGCCAGGTTTACCTGCTGAGGTAGCGGTTCATAAACTTTGAGTTCGGCACAATGTCATTCATGTCAAACAAGTTCCTCGACGCATGGGCTTGGAAATCAAGCAACGAGTCATTTCTGAAGTTAAGAAATTGGCCGAAGCTAGGTTTATTCGAGAGGAACAATACCCCTCTTGGATGGCCAGCATCGTGCTGGTCCGAAAGAAAAATGGTTAAATTCGGATTTGCGTCGATTATAGAGATCTGAATAAGGCATGTCCTAAGGACGAGTTCCCTTTACCAATACCAGAACTCATGGTGGACATTGCCTCCTCACATGCCATTTTCTCATTCATGGATGGTTTGTCGGGTTATAACCAAATCAAGATGGCCCCAGAAGATGAGAGAAATACTGCGTTCAGAACTCCTATTAGAATCTTTTGTTACAAGATGATGCCATTTGGCTTAAAGAATGCTGGAGCAACCTACCAACGGGCCATGACCCGTATCTTTGACGACTTAATTCATAATCAAGTTGAGTGCTATATTGACGATTTAGTTATCAAGAGCAAAGTCAAAGAGGCTCACCTGTACGACCTAAGAGTTGTATTTGAGCGGTTGCGCCACTACGATTTGAAAATGAATCCCTTGAAGTGTGCCTTCGGCATCACCTCAGGGAAATTCTTAGGATTTGTAGTGAGGCACCGAGGAATCGAGATCGACCCTGCTAAAATCGAAGCCATCTTAAATATGCCATCTCCTAAGAGCCTTACCTAGTTAAGATCTCTACAAGGTAGAATGGCGTATATAAGGAGGTTTATTTTTAATCTTTCTAGGAGATGTCAACCCTTTTCTGTCCTTGCAAAAAAAGACACTAAATTCGTATGGGACGAGAAGTGCCAAAATGCTTTCGATAACATTAAATAATACCTTTCTAATCCGCCAGTTTTGGCAGCTCCAATTTCGGGAAAGCCATTAATTCTCTACACTGCAGCCTTAGATGAGTCTTTAGGCGTCCTGTTGGCTCAAGTCAACGACGAAGGGAAGGAGAATGCTGTCTATTACCTTAGTCAAAGACTTATTCCTACTGAAATCTGATACCCATCAATTGAGAAGCATTATCTTGCTTTGGTTTTTGCAGCTCAGAAACTGAGGCACTACATGCTCTCCCATTCAATCAGCTTGATTTCAAGAGTTAATCCTTTGCAATATCTTATGACCCGATCTACGTTGTCAGGACGTTTAGCCCGTTAGTCTATGATATTATTGCAATTAGAGATTACTTTCACTCCTCTTCGTGCTGTGAAAGGACAAGCCGTTGTCGATTTTCTGGCAGCACACCCGCTGCCGGCAGATTCTCCTCTGAACGATGATCTACCCGACGAACAAATCATGAGTTTGAGGGAATCTGGCAAGGCCGTCTGGGAATTATATTTTGATGGAGCAGCATCCTCTTGTAGGAATGCAACCCAACAATCTATAATTCCTGGAAAGGCTGAAGTCGGTCTAATTTTCATAACGCCGGAAAAAGGAATGATGCATTTTTCCTACCATTTATCGGAGCCCTGCACAAATAAGGAAGCTCTGATAACTGATTTAGAATTTGCAATTCTAATGTAAATTAAAGAGATTAAGATCTTTGGAGATTCCCAGTTGGTGATTAACGAAGTGGCCGGAACTTATAAAGTCTTGAATCCTAATCTCCTAAGATACCACCAGTACACACTTCACTTGTTGGAACAAATTCCTACCGCCACTTTATATAGGGTTCCCTGTGGAAGTAACTCTGCAGAGGATGCCCTAGCAAAACTTGCAAAGGAATTTGCATGTCCTGAGGAGGATTCCATCCCTATAGAGATTCAGGGTTGTAAAGCCCTCTCTCTTATAGATTTGGAACACATCAGTAAGACTCCCCTTCAGATCCTTTCTGCCTCTTTGACAACCGACGAAGAAGGCGATTGGAGACGACCCTTATTCGACTACCTTAAAGAAGGTAAGCTTCCCCAGGATAAGTCACTCTCCAACCAGATTAAGAAACGTTCCCTATCTTACGCACTAGTCAACAATTTATTATACCGTCGGTCCTTCGATCACATGTGGCTGCGCTGTTTGGACAAGCGAGAAGACCTGAAGATTGTTAATGAGGTTCATTCAGGACTATGCGGTGCACTTCAATCGGGTTAAAAAATGAAATTGAAAATTAAAAGACTTGGATACTACTGGCCTACAAAGATTAACGATTGCATGAATACTGCAAGGCACTGTCATCAATGTTAGGTCCATGGTGTGGTTTTACATCAGCCGCCTAATGTGTTACACCCTATTTTAGCCTTGTGGCCCTTCGAGAGTTGGGGCACAGATATCATTGGGCATATTGACCCTCCCTCCGTGAGAGGTCATCGTTTCATATTAGCAGCGACTGATTACTTTTCAAAGTGGGCGGAAGCAATTCCCCTACGCAACGTAACATCACACCATGTCTTAAAATTCTTTCGTGACCATATCGTATATCGATTCGTCATACCCCGTAGAATCATATCCGATAATGGGTCCGCATTCAAGTCTACAAAAATCAACAATTTTGTAAGATGCCATAATATTGATTGGAGATACTCGACGATCTATTACCCTCAGGCAAATGGATTAGCCGAGGCCTTTAACAAAACCTTGGTGCAAATTGTTAAAAAGACTCTTGATGATAACAAACGACAGTGGGATGAGCGGTTGGTGGAAGCTTTGTGGGCTTATCGTACCACTTATAGAACCTCAACCCAATCCACCCCGTTTGCACTAGTGTACGGATCTGAGTCCATTCTACCCTTGGAAATACAAATCCCTTCGCTCAGAATTGTAGTTCAGAATCAAATCACAAATGAACAAAATGCAAAACTACGGTTGGATGAACTCGAAGGCCTTGAAGAGCGACGTCTCCAAGCTCAACAAAGTTTAGAGTTGTATAAATCCCGTATGGTTCAAGCCCATGATAAGCTAGTGCGACCTAGGACCTTCCAAGCAGGAGACTTGGTGTTGGTCCTTCGGAGGCCTATCTTAGCCCATCGAAAGTTGGGAGGTAAATTTGAACCCACTTGGGAAGGACCCTTCGTTATAGAAACTGTCTACGAAGGAGGCTCGTATCAATTAGTAGATTGTAAAAGAAATCACCGGATGCTACCTGTCAATGGGCGTTTTCTTAAGAAATATTATGCTTCATGTAGCTCATTTTATCAATTAATAAAATTTTCTTCTTGATTCGCAACCCAGTTCTTTCCTTTTTAAATTCTTTTACTTTTAACGCTTTTCGCCTTCTCCTTAGGGTCGGATCATTCCCTCCCTTAGGATCGCACCTTGCTAGTGGTAAAGTACGCCCTCTGTGGCACAACCATGGAATTTGACTTGGAGATTAGTGGTGGAGTACGCCCTTCGTGGCACCATCCTGATTCACATTCGCTAGTGGTGGAGTACGCCCTCCGTGGCATCATTCTAGTTTGCCAGTTTCGGTCCTCTGTGTGGAGCAAGTTTCCTCCCCGTATGACCATTCGCTAGTGGTGGAGTACGCCCTCCGTGGCACCATCCTAGTTTGCCAGTTTCGGTCCTCTGTGTGGAGCAAGTTTCCTCCCCACGTGTCCATTCGCTAGTGGTGGAGTACGCCCTCCGTGGCACCATCCTAGTTTGCCAGTTTCGATCCTCTGTGTGGAGCAAGTTTCCTCCCCACATGACCATTCACTAGTGGTGGAGTACGCCCTCCGTGGCACCATCCTATTTTGTCAGTTTCGGTCCTCTGTGTGGAGCAAGTTTCCTCCCCACATGACCATTCGCTAGTGGTGGAGTACGCCCTTTGTGGCACCATCCTAGTTTGCTAGTTAATTTGCCTATTTGAAGTAAGTCTTCTATCAGCATCCTATAAGCCTAAGGTTGGGTGATGCCCTTCCTTAGACCCAAGGCTAGGTATTCCCTACCTTGGTTTCCAGTTGATCTGTCCATTAGAAGTAAGTCTTCTATCAGCATTATATGGACCTAAGGTTGGGTGATGCCCTTCCTTAGACCCAAAGCTAGGTATTCCCTACTTTAGTTTCCTGTTAATCTGCCTATATGGAGTAAGTCTTCTATCATCATCCTATAGGCCTAAGGTTGGGTGATGCCCTTCCTTAGACCCAAGGCTAGGTATTCCCTACCTTGGTTTCTCCAGTTCCCTTGTCTAATAGGTGTAAGCCTTTCATTAGCATCCTGCAGACCTAAGGTTGGGAGATCCCCTCCCTTATACTCTTAATATTCTACTTCTATTCGGTCAACGCCAATGTGTGCAGCAGAAGTTCCTTCTACCACACACATTGGGTGTCCATTTGTTGACCTCATTTTTGATATGAGGTCACTAAGGCCCTTCCAAATTCCAGATTAATTCTAGATCCTAGGATCCACTCTAGATCTTAAGATCCTTTCCTAGAGCTAGACCTTAGGGCCTACTCTAGAGCTTAGGATTCTTTTATATCTCAAATTCTAGAGCCCCTCTAGATCCTAGATCTTAGAACCCATCTAGATATTATGACCAATCTAGACTCAAATCAAACCCTATCTTTGATTAACTCCAACCTCAAATCAATCTCTACCTTTGATCAACTCCAACTTCAAATCAATCCCTACCCTTGATTGATTCAAATCTTAAACTTCATTCAGTTCAAATCCAAATTAATTCAAGCTTCAAACATACCTAAACTTTGATCTAATCAATTTGACAATCCAAACTTCAACTTAGACTTTGATCACACCTTTAATCTAGCTTTGACCCTATCCATTCATTAACAATCACCACATGATTCTAAATGATTTGGATACTCCAACATTAATCATTCAAACTTAAAATCCATTCCAAATCCAGAAATCCAGACTCAAATCCAAAGTCTTAAGGCCCTGTCCTAGAGACTTTTTTCAATGATTTTTCAAACATTTCAAAACCCAGTCAAATGGCCTCTGATTTAGGGTCTATCACCTACAAAGTGATAAGACATGTCCCTAGAGGTTACCCTCCAATTTTGAGCCCATTCTGAGGTCTCTAACTCCAGAATCTGAATTATAATCCAAATGCTGTAAAACCTTCAAATATTTACAGCCTATGCCATTGAACCTAACACCTTGAAGATCATGATCTTGGAGTCCTTATTAAAGCCTCCAATCACTGCCAGACTCTTGATTGTAATCTATTGAGCAGCAAACTGCATTTTTCAGACCCATTTTTGACCCTAGTTGACCAATGGGTCAAAATTGACCAAAATACCCCTATGGGATTTCAAATGCCCATTTCAACTCAAATCAATTCCAACTTCTTTGAAATCACTTTCAACAAGTTTCAAACATTGAACCCAACTTGTTGAGACCAAACCCAAACCTTGGGTCAACCTGGTTGACCAAGTCACTCAAGTTTGACCCATTAACCCATACACCCCTTCCCTATCAAATCTTTGAATCAAGTCCATTCCAAGTCTTTTTGAATGCAAGGGATGACCCCTTGGGTACCCAAGAGACCTCTCTTGGAGACCCAAGCCTTGGGCTCACTTGGGTTAGCCATATGGCTTGACCCAAGTGACCAAAGAGAGGCCTCCCTTGAGCCATCTCTTAACCTTAAGCAAATTGAATCCAAATCAAGATATCATTGGGTTCCCATTGACCCAATACACCTTCTTTGACCAGCCCAACCCTTGGGATCACTTGGGTCAAGAGTTAGGCTAACCCAAAGTGCCCAAGATCACTTGGGATTTAGCCAACTCTCAACCTAAGCCCAATTGAACTTGATCAACACCTCCCACAGGTGGCCCTAGGTCCAACACATCTCCTCCAGCCAGCCCATGCCTTGAGTTAACCTGGGTCAGGTTTTAGGTTAACCCAAATTAGCCAAAAACACTTGGACCCGAGCCATCTTTTAACCCAGACCAAATTGGATCCAATTGCCACTTGCATTGGGTGCACCAGACCCAGACCTATCTCCCATACAAAACCTAGGGTCTGACCTGACCTGGATCAAGCTCAATTCGACTCGAATCGAGCAGGTTTGGGTCCAACCCAGCCACCAGTTCAATCCAGACATTCCCAGGCCAAATTGACTCCACCCTTGGCTCCAGCATGTCCCCTTCGGTCTCCCCCAGTCAACCCGACCTAGACCATGGCCGGCGGTGGTTGAAACCAATGGAAAACAAGTTCCGATGGTCCCCCCCCCAGACAACTTCTGGCTCAAGGCTGCTGTCCACCAGTTTGATCCCCATGATCTCCCTAGGACTTCGTCATCGTCCACCTGGCAGCGATCCGAGCCCTCTCCAGCTTCTCGGCCGTCAAAGCTCGCGAGAGGTGGCCGAATAGCCTTGAGCTTCCCAGACCGCCAGAAGCATCCACATTCATTCGAAGTTGCTTCCCAGAGCTTCTTCGAACACCCAGATGCTCCCTTTGAGCTCCCAAATCGATCCCTTCGTCTGTTCGAACAAGAGCCCCTGAAAGCTTTCGGTGTCCTGCTCGAAGTCGCACCTCCGGCCGTCCTCCAGTTCCGACGTCTGAAGGAGAACAATTCGCCATCATCCCCTGAAGCTTCCTAATAGAGAAGCTCATTCGTTGAGACCTTCTTTGCGGTAATCCCTCCATCCCGAGCTCCCTAGCTAGGTAGTCCGGCCAAGTGTGAAGGAAACCTTCACCCCAACGGATCTCCACCGTTGGATTGAAGGTTTCCACTGTCCTGATCCTCCCTATAAAATTTCATCGGAGTTCATCGGCGGGATTGCCCGGATCAAGCCGGAGAAGCTCTGTGGTCTCGGATATGCGCGGGAGGTTGAAGATGAAATCTCAGCTGTTGAATTTGATCAACGGCTCGGATTAGATCCCTTGGTATCGGAGCGCATTTGATCCCAGCCGTCCGATCCGCCATCCGACGGCTATGGTTAATCCAGCCATTAACGGTTAGCGCCAATGATTGCTTGGCCAATCAGCGCGCGGCGCGTGTAAAGAGCCGCTGACTGTGTAATTGCCGAATTAATAAATCCAAAAATTCAAGGGAACTTCAAAAATTCATAACTCCCTCCACACTTGACCAAATTAGGTATTCTTAGGCTCATTGCAAAGGTCTCAGGGAGATCTACAAAAGCCCTATGGTTCAAGACTCTGGTTAGGTCAGTGTTAGGCTTAATTTCAATTTGAGCATTTTAAGAATTTCTTTAATTACTTCAAGTCCACCTGGTCTGGAATTTTAGGAGATTGAAATTGGACATGTCTTTGACATGTCCAAATTTTATCTTCCCATTTTAAGTTGTTCAAGGGCATTTTCCCCATTTTTTTTTTAAGTTTAAGGGTCATGGTTTGACCCTTAAATTCAAAATGGGGTATAGACCTATCCAATGGGATTTAGGGTGTGATTTTTGGTGTGCTGATGATGAGTAGGATAAGGAGTGTACAGCCACTGATTTTGCCCCAATCCAAGCTAAGGATAGAACCCTATAGTGATTTGAAGGTGACTTAGAGCTCACCTTGGGTAGTTTAGTTAACCACCTTAGAGTATTCCATTTGATCTCAAATTTGGTGGGTTTAGTCCTTAGGGTCAGGTGATCCTATGGTCCAAATTTCATCAAATTTGGTGTTCATTTGGTTCCCCAAGTAGGAGCCTAAATAATCCTTCTTAAAAATGGCCTGTTAACCCTAATCAATTGATAATGAACTATTCTTAATTTATAAAGTCCATTAAAATGTTTATTATTGTTCCTAATTAATCCCCTAATTAATAGGAATTGAAACACTTTTAAATTGATTTCTAGATTTGTCTTAGTTTAATCCTTAGATAAAATTAAAGGTTAACTAGCTTTATTAATCCTAAAAATCTTAAAAATCCCAAAAGGGCTTTAAACACTTGTTGATCTGTCCTTAGGTCATTTATGACCTTTGGAATTGATCCCAAGGAGTTTAGGACTCATTTGGATCCAAATCCTTAAGCAACCCCCTTAGTTGCAATAATTTGGTAATTTCTACGAATATGTATAATTTCTAAAATTCACTGTTAATTATAGAAAAATTTCGACTAATCAAACTAAATGGCTAATGATTTCAATTATAATCTATCATTTCCTAAAAATATTAAACCTCCATAATTTGGTCAAAGTCAAGGACTCAACATCTTAGGTGACCTTAGGTCAAAGCGGACCAGAACTTCTAAAAATCATAACTTTTCGTAGAAAACTCCAAATTAAGTGTCCCACCTGTCTAACAACTCATAATTAGGCCTAGTATTTATTAAAAATCTGAAACCCTTAAGATTCACTCTAATTTTGAAAGTCAAATTTTGCCCCCTTAGTTAACGTATCCGGGTAATCCTTTAAAATCTGTTAACTTCTCTAAATCCTAAAATTTTCTTAATAGGTTATTAAAGTTCTCAACCAACCAATTAAAATCAATAATCAACTCCCCTTAATATTAACTTACTCCTTTAATTTCAACCAATTTAAAATAACTTAATTAACCCCGATTGCTACTAGGTAACCCAGGCCTACGAGGCTATTAGCTTAGCCCCAAGGAAGGTGAAATAAACTTCATGGCCTACGAGGCTATTAGCTTAGCCCCCATAAGAACAAAGCTACAATGGTTTCCAAAGACACTTACAAAGTGCCTTGTCAAGCTTAAATAGAAGATCTAAAAACGAGCTCATTAATGCAAGTTGCCGACATTATCGTCCAGGACGATAGGCATATCATCCTGACCGATTAGTTCAAATTCAGCTCAAAGTCCTGTAATGAATTGGGACGATCAGAAGAAAATTGATTACATCATCCTGGCCGATATCACAATCGTCCAGGCCGATTAGTTTAAAATCAATTTCAATTGTCCTGATCATAGCCCTGAATTCGAGCTGTCCGATGTAGATCGTCCAAGACAACGTCCCAGCCGATCAGGTGATCGTCCTGGCCGATGTGATCATATCAATCAACCATTAATGCTTTCCAAAGATACCAGATCAATTTAGGCATAATTGAGTTAGATCGGTCTGGACGATATAAATATCGTCCTCGCCGATTTCCTAAAACAAGGAATTCCTAAACTAATTATGGCGGTTGATTCTTTCTGAATTAAGACTATCGTCCTGGCCGATACATGTATCATCCAGGTCGATATCAATGACGGCTTCCTTAATGAGGATACCCTAATTAGGTTTTCTGATTTTGGACATATCGTCCAGGACGATATAAATATCGTCCCGGCCGATATTAACAAAAATAGAAATCTTATAGGGAACAACATGAAATCTTCCAAGTTACAAATCAACAGATCCCACACCAAATACAACAGACTCAATAAAGGAAAAAGATTACAAACTGACACACACCTAGTCTACCCAATCTTGAGCTGGTTCCAAATTACAGTCTGATCGTGTGGACCTGAAACATTAGCACAAAAGGCAATCGTAGAGAAATATGGAATGTTTTCTATCATCAAAATCATAAACCATTAATCCTCAACATGCATTTATCTCAAGGACAGGTCCTGAGATTGCATTTAAATATCTGAACCTGTTAACATAAATTTTCATTTCAGAGGACGAAGCTGATGGATCAACAATCAACTTCTTTGTAGAATTCCAGGTTGCCCGTGGGGTTTGAATCTCATTTTCATAAGCAACAGCCTTACCTTTACCTTTCACATATGAAATCTTCTTCGGAACATCAACGGCATTATCCTTAATCACCAATGGACCATTAGAAACTCTGATCACAAGATCAACTACAAATCTCTTTGCACCAGTCTTCGATCGAACATCTCCAGTCGGACTCTAAATAGTATATCCCAAAACAACAATGCCTCCTGTCACCGTAGCAGAAGATGGCCGCCGGCCTTCCACCACTATTCCCCCAGTCAACCCCTAAACGGAGGGAGTGAAAACTGGGAACTAAAATTTCAAATATTTTGAAAAATTCTCTCACTTGAAAAAATGGGAGTTTCTCTCACTAACTTAGAATTTTGATCTTTTGAGGTGCATAAATTCTATTAAAAGGAAGGTGTCATCCAACATAAGATTATAGTGGTCACATCTTAGCGAAGAGAAATGGAATAATGAATGAATATAACAATCTTCAATAGGACCAAATGAGTTATTCATTGAAGGTTTATGCAAGGATTTAATGGGCTGAGATTATCAATATTGCATGTTATTTGGTAAAATGGTCTCAACCCACCAATATTGATTTTGGGACTTCTAAAAAGCTATAATCAAGTCATTATGTTAATTATTTAGTTCTAATGCTCTTTGTTTATCCAACTTATGAACATTTCAAAGAGAATAAATAAGATCTTATAGCTATGAAGTGCTTGTTCTTTGGGTATTCATATAGATTAAAAATATATCAATTACCTTATTTTTCGATCAATAGGGATATCAATTTTAATAAGTCGGATATTGATCAATAGAATTCAATGTAGATTGACAATTTAACAGGTGATCAAAATGTAGAAATGCATTTTAGATTTGAGCTTGAGCATGAACACCCAGAAGATAACCTCTCTAAATCAACTTAGTATATTTAGGCCTAGAGGAGGTGATAAGGCCACATCCAAAAGATTTCTACTCATAGATACAAATTGAAATGTTTTTTTGATGGTTTATCTTGATCTTGCACGATTGTGTATGGTCTTAGTGTTGGAAAGTCTAATGTTAATTAGAGGTCATCCACTCTTGAGGAAGAAAACAATGGAAGGAAATCAAAATGGTGAACAACATATATGGAAAATTAGTTAACATACATATAGAAAAATAAAAAACTCAGGCTTCATTCAATTTCCTCAAAGAAAAAAGGTTGTTATTTACGAATAAATTTTCAAGCCAAAATAAAGAAACTAAGAAAAAAATAACATGAGATGTAAAGAACAGTTAGTTGCAAATAGCTATAATCAGAAGGAAGGTATGGACATAACAAAAATCTTCTCACTAATAACAAGGCATAGCTTGATTTTTTCTTTGTTAGTAGTTATTGCAATGAAGGACCATGAGTTTAAATAACAAGATATCACAATAAGGCTTTGTTATGTCAATTTAAATAAGTAATATGAAAAAACCAGTAAGGCTCAAAATTAGGAGGGAATACTTTTATTTGGATATTGAATAATGAAAATAGGAAGATTCTATGTTTTCTTGTTTTTGAAACTTTTGAGAGAGAGTTTCTCCTTCCATTGTCTCTTTTGGCTCCACCAAATTTCAATGAGGTATTCTCTACTCCTATCCTTAACAATATTCTCCCACCAAAAAAGATGTAAGCCACCTAGATTGGGTGTTTTTGGCTATGTAGTTGCTTTTTGTTATTCTTTTATCATATTTGTGTTCAATGATAAGTTGTTTCTTCTAAAGAGATCATATTGCTCTCTTCGGTGCTATTGAAGAGACTTGATTTGGATTATAACCTGGAATGATTAGTCTTTTTTAAGTTTTTGGAGCTAAGTTTATGAATTATTATTATTTTTCATTTGTACTTATTGTTCTTGAGTGTTACTATATTCGAGGTCACAAACCTATTTCCAAATCATTTTAATAAATTTAAACTTATCTTGTTAAAAGTTTATTTATTTTCCTTCTTAATCTATCAAGACTATTTTTATCATCAATATACTTATACAAATATTTAAAATCATAAATTCATATATATATATATATATATATATATATATATATATATATATATATATATATATATATATATAACAACAATAGGGTTATCCTAAGCAGTTACAATTAATCTCAAGTAGTTAATAATTAAAAAATACTCAAATTCACATATATGCTTGGCCATGCTCTTTTAAATTAAAGGGGATCTTAAGTAATTTCTGAAGTATATACAGAAAAAATTATTAATTTTAAGCTTAAATTATTTGCCCCTTTTAATTTTCATGCCTTGTATGAGCATGCCATCTACATAAGTTTGAATTAAAATAAATTATCCCTAATTTAGGGGTACATCTAATGCATAATATTAAACACATCAATCTACACTAATAAATAACATAAAGTGAAAACCATAGAAAACTCGGCACACACAAGGAGCAGAAAAATAAACATCAACTTAGCCTAAGACTAGAGTTGGTTATCCTAGAAAACTATTTAAACCGTGTGAGGTAGGTTATGTGGTTTGTATATGTTCTATATAGGATAGTTAGTTAAAGTTATTTGAAATATTGATTGGTTAAAAGTATTAAGGGAATATTTAATTTAAGTTTACATATTAAAGATTTAAAATTATTTTAAAATGTATTTTAAAGTGCTAAATGGAAACCACCTTTGTTTTTCACCGTGTCCATGAAGTTTATTTCATCTTCCTTGGGCTCGTAGGCCTTGGTTACCCAGTAGTAACTAGAATAATTAAGTGATTTGATTTGATTAAGGTTTAAAAGTTAATAAAAATTTTCATTACAGTTGATTGGTTTTTGATTTTTAAGATATAATTTGTTTAAGTTTTCCATTAATTGATTCATGGCATTATGCCACCAGGCTCGAGGAATAAAGCCTCCTTATGGCACGTAGCCCCACAGCCCAGAGTAGTCCATCCTAAAAACTTTGTCTTTGGAGTTTTTGTTGTGTATTAAAGGGTTAGTGAAGTGATTTTAACATTGACTTAAAATTTTCTGAAATTTAAAATTAATTATCAAATTTTGGAATTTACTGGATTATTTTAATCATTTAATTAAGGGTTGGTCAAACATTAACTTTCTAAATAACCTTGATTTATGAATAGTTAGTATTTTTTATAAAATATTAGACCTTCAGATGATCAGTTAAACTATAAGTTTGCTATATTTGGATTTTTTTACATTTAGTTATGAATTTTTGAAGTTTTGACTAGATTGTTGACTTTGACTGATTTTTGAATTTTTGATATTTTTGATAAATATTAAATTTTTATATGAGTTGAATGCCTTTGAGTTTGATTAATTTAGAATTTTCTAGAATTAATTTTGATTTTTCAAAGTTTGATTATTTATTGAATTATATAATTGATTTAATAAAAGGCCTTTTAATGATTTTGCTCCAAATGAATTCCAAACTTCTTGAAATCACCTCTAAAGATGAGGAATGACCTAAGAATTGATTATCAAGCATTTGAGAATTTTTTTTGAGTTTTTATTTATTTTTAATTAATTAAATATTTATTTTAATTAAAATTAAATTAAACTTAAATCTAGAATCAAATAAAAGAAGTTTTATTTTTATTTGATTAAGGTTTGAATTCTAGTTAGTTAGAGATATTGTTTTTTATTTTTTAGATTTAAATTGGATTTATAATAACTTCTTGAAGTTTGACTTCTTAATTAAGGGTTTAAACTTAAATAAATTGAATAATAGGCTTAATGAATTTTAAAACAAGTGAAAAAAATTTCATGGCTAATAATGTCACTATGTTTATGTGTTCAAAATTTCAAGTCAAGAGTGTGTATCTAACTTTTAGAATTATTCTAAGTTTCCTAGACGTATGTGTTTAATTATTATCCTTAATATTGTCACAAGTTTAGTTGGTTTGAATCAATGATCTACTAACCCTTGACCAACATATACATGTATACACACAATACAAATCAATTACTATATCTAAGCTATGTGCAAGTGTGTGCACCTTAAGAAAGGAAAGATTGAGGATAGTTAATATGCATAAGATCTTGATTAGTGAATAGTTGGAAAATAACAATTCACTAATCCTCCCCCATGAATTCTTTTCATTCAAGCTTAATCTATGTTTAAAATTCCAAGATTCAACTAAAGGGCTCGTAAGATTTAATCATATATAATTTTAAAATTAATTATATATATGAAAATAGATTAATTTTAATAATTCTAAAATATTTAAAGTAATTTAAAATAGTTTTGAACACATTTCAAAAATAGTTTTAAAAACGTTTTAAGAAAAAATTGAAAACATTTTAATAATTTATGACGACTTAAAATAGAGGTTCTTTGGAATTTGTTTTATTGTTTGAATTAAAATTAATTAGATATTAATTAAATATTCAAATATTGAGTAAATAAAATTATTTAAAATATCTAAAATTAATTTTAATTTTAATTTTAAATTTCTTAAGGTAATTCTCTGAATATTTAAGAAATTAATTTAAAATTAAATTTTAAAAATATTTAAAATATTTAATATAATATTAATTAAATATTAATAAACGATCAAAGTAATTGAATAATTAAAATTATTTAAAATAAATTAAGTTTTTAATTTTGGAAATAAATTTAAAATAAAACTTTTAATTTTCTGAACATTTTTGGATAATATATGTATTTTAATAAATTAAATTAAATTTATTTTTTATTTTTGAGGTCGTAGGTTAATTAAATTATTTAAATTAATTTAAAATTAATAAATATTTAAAATGTTTCTTGAATTGCATTTAATTAAGTCTTAGTTATTTCTGAAATTGTTAAATTATTTAATTTTTTTTTAATTTTTTTCTTTTTAAATTATTTGAAATTAAATATTAATTAAAAAAATAAATATTTAATTACATAAATAAATACTTAATTATGTAATTAAAATAATTTAAAATGTTTCAGATATTTTAAATTGAACTTAATTTTAAAATATCCAAATTATATTTTTTGATTTATTAAATTGTTTTAAATAAGAAACTTTGAATTTCTTGAAAATATTTAATTAAATATTCAAAATTAAATGTTTTAAAATTTTTTTAAATAAATCTAATATTCCAAAATAGATTTTTTGAAATTATGATATATTAAACTTAATTTTTGAATTTAAAATTAATTTATAATATATTTTTTTATACTTTTTTGTATTTAGCTTACAATAGGATGGATTAAAATGCGACTAATGATTGCTGCAACGGTGCATTTAATGCTAATGATTTCCACCGATGGTAATCATTAGAATTAAATGCTTATCATTCACGGTGGAAGGCTATGATTAACGTCAGCTGTTGCTTTGCACCATCCTATCGCCTGCTGTAACAAATCAATGACTGTGATTCAGCTGGATGGAGAAAATGACTATGGGATCGAATCCGTGTTTGGATGCACATGCGGAACGGCTTGATCTATACCATTGATCACACGATTAACGATCCAAACAATGCACTTTGTGCATGCGTTATGAATAAACCCTAGAATGGATTTTTGATTCTGTTTGCTCAATCGAATGGACCATTTTTAATGAAATTTTAAACCTAGATTTTAGGAGTGAACATAAATCATGGGGAATGTTTTGTTTGGGTCAAAAAGCACTTATCAAAAAGCTATTTAAACTAGAATCTAGTAACCTAAAACTAGAGTTTTAAGGGGTTTTACTGATGGATTTGAAGGGAAAATGGATTCTTTGATACTATAGTTTGTCCTCATATAATCCTTTAGTTGAAATCATGACCAAACGAGCTACAGATTGAATGGATGGAAGCTTGGATGGACTTGAGCTTGAGTTCACTGGAATCAGGTTGATAGTGGAGTTTGACTGGTGGGTTTGAACTTGGGAAGTTAAGGAGGGTTACTAGGAAGCTCAAAGGAACTTGAGGTCAGACTTGGGGGTTTGAGTGTGGTGAGAGAATATAGGATGATCAATGAGATGTCCTTTTAGTCTTTTTCCCTATTCAAAAACCTAGGCCTTAAAGGGAACAACTAGGATCTCTTTATCCTTGCTCCAGATGTTTCCATCTGTCCAGGGAGTAGGTGGGAGCAGAAGGTTCAAAGGACAATGGTACAAGCCATGGTGGAAAGTGGGATTGGTCCCCACATGGACATGTAGAATGATTGGAGCTGTTTAATCTTGATCAAATGGTTAGAAGGAAGCATAAGAATGTTCTAGAATACCCTCAATCAGCTGGAATGGGCTGGAGTTATGGGGATGCCATTTCATCAAGTATTTTGGCCATTTAATGGAGGTTTTGACCATTTGTAGAATGGTTTGACCAGTTAAAAGGTCAAATGAACTGACATGACATGCCAAGAGACTTGATGAGCTGATGGGAGGCCTTGAAGGGGATTTGATATTCAAGGGTTAAGATTTGAATGCATTTATATGCATGAAAGGAGGTTTGACCAAACCATAATGGATTAACTTGGTCAAACCAACTATGGCTTAACTCAATGTAGGTTTAAAAATATTTAGATCATGCATTTGAAAGGTTTTGAAGGTTTAGATGGTTTGGTGTAGACATCACAAATGATTTGACCAAAATGGGTCGAGCTTGACCAAGCTTGGGTTTGAATTAAATCTTAATTAATCTAAGATCTAGATTAATCCTAGGGTTTGGATTGATCCTAGTGACCTCATACAAAAATGAGGTCAATAAATGGACCCCCAAAATTTATAGTAGAATGAAGTTCTATTGCTCATATTGGTATTGACCGAATCGAAAGGTCAAGTCAAGGATTTTTATCTTAAGGGAAGGAATAATTCATCCCTAGGGAATTAAGGTTTGAATTAATACTAGGGTAGTGCCACGGATGGAGGGTGTACTCTACCACTAGTGGATCTAATCCTAAGGAAAGAAAGGACCTAACCAAAATGGAAAGAAGATAGAATGATCATATAGGAGGGAATAACTCTTAACTGTAGAGGGTTGAATTTGAATTGATACTAGGGTTGTGCCATGAAGGGCGTACTCTATCACCAGTAGATCTAATCCAAAGGAATGAAAGAACCTGACCTTAAGGAGAAAAAGAGTGAATTTAGGAAGTTGAAGTTGAAATTCAAACTAGGATGGTAATATAGAGGGCGTGCTCCATCACCAATGGATCTAATTTTAAGGAAAGGAAGCACTTGGACTCACACCTAGTCTTAAGGAAAATAAAATTGGAAGATCTTATAGGAAGGAAGTATTACTTTCCACAGAGGATCAAATTTAAAATTTGAAATTAGGATAGTGCCACAGAGGGCGTGCTTCATCACTAGTGGATCTAATCCTAAAGAAAGGAAGCATGGGGACTCACACCTATCCTTAAAAGACTAAAAGGTGACTGAAATATGGTGGGATCTAATAGGCTTAAATCCATAACTAGTTAGTCAAGATCATAGGAGGTAGGAAGCACAGGTACTCATACTTACTCCTAAAAGATTAATTTTTTTTTTTTGGTTTTTGATGACTAAACTAGCTAGAAAACACGGAGACTCATATCTAACTAGGAGGGCCAGCCAAGGAGATAATATACAAAAATCTCAAAGGATTTTTGCAAAAATTATCTAACTCGAATTGATTCTAATCCTAAGAAAAGGAAGCACATAAACTCACACCTAACCTTAAGGAAAAGAGGATGACTAACTAGGATGGGGCCCAACAGGATTAAATCCACCACTTGTTAGTCAAGGTCATAGGAGGTAGGAAGCATAGGGACTCACACCTACTCCTATAAGATTAAATTGTTTTGGGTTTTCAATGACTAACCTTGCTAAGAAGCATAAGGACTCACATCTAACAAGGAGAATTAGCCAAGGAGGTAGTCTACCTAAACCTCTAAGGATTTTGGAAAAAATTATCTAACCCTAATTTATTTCCAATCCTAAGGAGAGGAAGTTTGGGGACTCACACCTATCCTTAATGAAAAGAGGATGACTAACTTAGATGGGACCCAATAGGTTTAAATCCACCACTAGTAAGTCGGGATCCTAGGAGGTAGGAAGCACAAGGACACACACCTATTTCTAAAAGATCAAATTTATTTTAGGTTTCCAATGACTAACCTAGATAGAAAGAACAAAGACTCACTTCTAACTAGGGGAACAAGCTAAGGAGGTAGTCTACCTAAACCTCTAAGGATTTTGACAAAAACTATTTAACCTGAATTGATTCTAAAGGAAAGGAAGCACAGGGACTCACACCTAGCCTTAAGGAAAAGAGCAAACATGGTTCTAGAATTTGAAAGTTTGAACAAAATTAAGTCAAGTTGAGTCGAAAATGAAATTTTTTTATTGATTCAAAGATCGAGCTACATCAATCATAGTATCTCTTAAAAAAATGCCTATTTACAAAAGCATCAGGTGATTTCCCTTATAATCCACTAGCTGATACAACCCTCCTTCGTTAACTTTCTCTACTACCAAGGGTCATTCCCAAGTTGGTTTAAACTTCCCACCAATCTTTCGGTGAGCTAAGATAGGCCTTCGAAGAACCAAGACTAAGATGTCTGCTTGGAAGGTTCTAGGTCACACTAACTTATCATGAGCTTGAACCATTCGGGCTTTATATAACTCTAAGTATTGTTGAGCTGGGAGACAACATTCTTCAAGGCCCTTAAGCTCTTCTAAATGGATTTATGCATTCTATTGAGTTGTGATCTGGTTCTGGATTCTAATTCTCAATGAAGGGATTTAAACTTCTAGAGGGAGTATGGCCTCAGACCCATACACTAGTGCAAATGGTGTGGATTGGGTTGGGGTTTGATAAGTGGTCTAATAGTCCCATAAAGCTTCTACCAACCTCTCATTCCACTAATGCTTATTATCATCCAGGGTCTTTTTGATGATTTAAACTAATGTTTTATTGAAAGCCTCAACCAATCCATTAGCCAATGGGTAATAGATTATTGAGTATCGCCAATCAATACCATGGTGATTTGTAAAGTTATTGATCTTCATTGACTTGAAAGTGGACCCATTATCGGATATGATTCTGTGTGGCACACTGAATAGATATATGATATGGTCACAGAAGAATTTCATTATATGGTGTGTATTACATTTCTTAGTAGGACTACTTCCATCCACTTTGAAAAATAATCATTTACTACTAAAATGAAGCGATGACTCCTTGAAGGAGGGTCAATTGGCCCGATGATATTTGTGCCCCAACTTTTGAAGGGCCACGAGATTATTATGGGATGCAACATATTAGGTGGCTGATATAAAATCACACCATGTACTTGGTACTGATGACAACATTTTATAATTTTCATATAATCGTTAATCATCATAAGACAATAGTAAACAAGTCTTTTGAATTTCATTTTCATCTTAGGACCTGATTGATGAGCACCCCATAGACCAGCATGGATTTCGTTAATAATTATCAGGGAATCTCATTTGTTTAAACAATGGAGCCACGTCTAAGGGAGCTTTCCTTCTTGAAGGTATTCAATTATTGGTTGTCTCTAATCTCCTTCTTCATCGACTGTTGAAGAGGTAGAAAGGACCTAGGAAGTATGTTTATTGATGTGCTCCAGATCTATAGGAGACATGGTCTTTCGACCTTGAACTTCTATAAAAAATGGAGCCTTCTTCTAGATAAGAAAATTCCTTTGCAAGCTTTACAAGGGCATCCACCAAAGAATTACTTCCATGGGGAATCCTATACCTATTTATGTTAGGAATTTTCTCGAGCAAGTGAATGGTGTATTAGTGGTACTTCAGGAGTTTAGGATTCAAAACCTTATAGGTTCTTGTAATTTGGTTGATCACCAGTTGAGAGTAACCAATGATTGTAATCTCTTTAATCTCCATTAATATTGCAAGTTCTAGGCCCTTTTATCAGAGCTTCATAGCCAGCCTCATTATTCATACAAGATTTTGATAAATGGTAGGAAATATACATTATTCTCTTATCCGGTGTTATAAAAACTAGACTGATTCTAGCTTTTTCAAGAATGGTAGATTGACGTGCATTGCCCTATTAGGAGGATGCTGCTCCATCAAAATACATTTCCCAGACTCAATTGTTGGATTTCTCTAAACTCATGATTTGGTCGCCACGTAAATCATCATTCAGAGGAGATTTTGATGGTAGCTATTGTGCTGCAAGAAATTCGGCATTGACCTACCCTTTCATAGTACACAGGAGAATGAAAGTGATTTCAAATTGAAGCAATATCATAAACTAATGAGTTAGAAATTATGATAATCTAGGTCGGGTCATAAGATATTACTGGGGGTAACATTGGAAATCATCAAAAAGCATGTAATGCCTTAGTTTTTATGATGTAAATACTAAGGCAAGGCAATGCTTCTCGATTGCAAGATACCAAATTTCCATTGGGAGAAGTCTTCGACTCAAATAGTAGAGAGTGTTCTTTTTTCCCTTATCATTGAGGGGCCGTAGTGTAATGGATTATAAGTCTCCCTAGAATGGGGGCTATAAGGACTGGTGTGTTTGTAAGGTATTGTTTGATATTTTTAAAGGAAGATTAACATTTCTTATGCCAAATGAATTTGGCAACTTTTTTTAGTGAGGACCGAGAATGGCTAATATCTTTTAGAAAGATTAGAAATGAATCTTCTTATATACGACAGCCTACCCTAAAGAAAACTTAGTTGAGTAAGGCTCTGGGGAGGCAGCATATTTAAGATAGCTTTGATTTTAGTAGGATCTATTTCAATTCCTCAGTGTCTCACTGTGAAACCTAGGAATTTCCCTAATGTGGTGCCAAAGAAGGCTCATTTCAAAGGACTCATTTTAAGGTTGTAGCGGCGCAACCACTCAAAGATGATTCTTAAGTCATAAAGATATGCCTCTTTAGCTTTACTCTTGACAACCAAATTATCAATGTAGCACTCGACTTGATCATGGATTAAGTCATCAAAGAATCATGCCATAGCACACTAGTATGTTATATTGACATTTTTAAGGCCAAATGGCATCACTTTATAATAAAAGATCCCCTATAGGACTTTTGAATGCAGTGTATGTCATCTTCTAGGGCCATCTTGATTTTATTATAACCCGATGAGCCATCCATAAAAAGAGAAAACAATATGCAAGGAGGCAATGTTCACCATAAGTTCTGGGATTGGGAAAAAAAATTCATCCTTAGGACATGCCTTATTCAGGTCTTTATAGTTAACAAAGACTTGGATTTGTCCTTTTTTCTTTCTAACTGGCATGATGCTGCCAATCCAAGAGGGATATTATTCCTCCTAAATAAATTTGATCACAACTAACTTCTTAACTTCATAAATGACTTATTGTTCGATTTTTAAACTCATGCATCGTAGAGCCTATTTGACAGGAATGACATCATACCAGATTCTAAGTTTATGGACTGCTACGTTGATGGATTAACCTAATATTTCATCGTATGTCTAGGTGAAATAGTCATTAAACTCGGATAGAAGTTGAATTAGGTCCTCATAGTCTTCCTTACTCAACAAAGAACATATAAAGGTGGGTTAAGGGTTGTCCTCATTTCGAAGGTTGATTTCTTTAAGTTCATTAACTATTAATTTGATTTCTTCTTTGAATTCAGGGGTGCATCCTAAACTTAAAATTCAACTAAATCATCTAAGGTCTCCAAACAAAGTTATCAAGCGAATCAACAACTTCAGTAGGGACACTTTCAGATTCAGGATGACTAGTTATCATCAGATAATATGCCTCATCATCAAACAAACTAATGATACCAAAGCTGATTCCACTTATCCAATTTTTATTAAATTTTGAATTCCAAATATTTTTCTGGTATCTAGCTTGACCCTTTGTCCATCGACTCAGAGTGAGACCTTTAGGGGTATGAGTATTAACACCGATAGGAAAATAACCAAAAGGTAATTCCATTAATTCATTAAAATTTGCCTCCTCTAGAATTATATCATCTTCGTTCCATGAGGAGGAGGAGACAGGGAAGAGCTTCTGGACTTTCCTTACTTCTTGATCTAAGTTAATGACGTCCTTAATTACTAAGCTTGAGACCCTATCGGAAGATAGTGGGGATAAGATTAAGTATTTAACTACCCAATTAAGCTTTTCATATAGACTCAATTCAGGTTCATCAATTTGAATTTTTAAATTGGTACCCTCCAAGTCACTATCTAATTCTAAGGTGAGATCAAACTTCATAGGAGGATTTAGTTTTTGATAGTCAAAAGTAATTCTTGCACGCTTCTTTTTGATTCTTCATCAAAACTTGATTCAAGATTGACATAGATTGGGGTATTTCTTTTTTCAATTAAAGCACGGCCTCGACCTTGTGCTCTTTGGGCTATCCTCCCATATATTTGAGGTAAATTATTTGGAGGCCTAAAGACCACACGCTCAACATCATCTTTGCTACTAGAATTTTTCCTTTTTTGATTCTTGACTTTTTCTTTATTTAACTTTTGAATTGCTTTTGAAGCTTAACTTTCTGCTTTCTCCTCTTTGACATTCATATCTACCTTAGAACAGGTAGTGGTTTGGGTATGTAGTACACATCATCCTCATAGATCCTAATATCGTTAATAGAGAATGGCTGCAAATTACCCTTAATTTCATACTCAATGCCATCTCATTGGCACTTGATGCATTGGTATAGGGTAGAAGGAACCATCCTATATTCATGGATCTTGGGCCTACCTAGGAGCATATTAAAAGATGTATCTGAATCAATTATATGAAATTTTGCTTTAGTTTTTAACTCTCCTATCTCTAAAAGAAGGGTAATTGAATCTAAAGTCTTCTCGCCCTTTTCGTTGAACCCATAAAGCACCAACGTATTAGTTGAAAGCTTGCTAGTATCAACTCTATGGTATGAGATAGTCTTTATGTTCATCACATTGACCGAAGCACCAAGATCAATGAGGACTCTAGATAATTTCAATTTTCCCTCATTGACTGTGGTTTAAAGTGGGCGATTGTGATCAGTAGTTCGTAGGAGTAAATCTTCACCAGAGAAAGTAACTCCTGGGATTTCCTTGGATTACAAAGCTTCTTCATTGGAAGTCTAAGCTAACTGAGCTAAGTAAATCTCTAGGTCAAGAAGTACTTTAATTAGAGTCTCCCTCATCACTTTTTAAAGGACAAGGGTGTAATAGATGCTCAATTTAGCAGGCAACTTCCTAAGATGAACTAAGACATTATAATCAACACTTGGAATATTGACATCAGAACCTGGTGGATTTGAAGGGGAATTTGATTCTTGAGTGGGGATTTAAATTGGATCATTGTACGTAACATGCTTGCCTTTTTCCTGAGGAGGAAGCCTAGGGGGTAAAACCTTGCCACCACATAGTTATGCTTGCACGATCTTATCAAAATGATAAGCTATGGGGAGGTCTACACAATCCTTAAGAAATAAATTATCATTTTCTGAGTGAGAGCCTAAATTTGAAAATTTTATCACGTTGGGACTCCCTTTAAAGTTAATTTCAAGGGTATCACCATCGTATAAGACATCAAAATTGTCATTCCCTTGAGGGATCAAATTTAGAGAGTTGAGTTTTTGAACTTCTTAATTGATCTTAATTAATTCTTGATTATTTTTAATAAATGAAACATTTGAATTTGTATTCTCAACATTGATCATCAAAATTTGAGTAGAAGGATAATTCTTTTTATTCAATTTTTGACCCTTTACTTTTGATGGGGCAAAGTAAAAGTCATATAACATCAGTGGAGATAGTGGTTTTGAGCCACCATCCACCACAGTTAATTGACTTTTTAAATGCCTGGGATAATGCTATATCCCAACTATCTTCAATGGACAGAGAAGGATTAGAATTTTTACCTGAAATAGAATTTATAGACCCCTGATCTGGATTGATTAGGTACACTATAATTATGATGTAACCTCGAAAAAAGTTCCTTTCAAGACAATCTTTAATGACAAAGCATTCCTCTATTGTATGGCCCAACATGCATTGGTAAGGGAAAAAAATTGGGTCATCCCCCTTATTTGCCTCTTCTGGCTTCTTGGCCTCTGGAAATCAGAAGTCTTGTTTCTTTTGAAGACTTTTAAAAATTTTCCTTATCAATTCCCTTTTAAAGCGATAAGGATGAGCCAATCTCTCTTTAAAAGAAATCAGGTAAGGTCCTCTAGCGAATTGCTTGCTTGAGTATTAGCTAGTTTCTTTTCTTTGTCAACTACTGAAATTATTGTTGTTTTCTTTTCAAAGGACTTTAATAGTTTACTAGCTTTCTTTTCTTCAACAGAATTCTTTAGGAATGTCAATCTTGAAGCCTCTTCCTTTAGATTATTAGATTTGTTAAGAAGTTTTTCAAAGGCTTTGATTGTTAACCCCTTTAGTAGAACAACAATAGGCCCATGGATATTCTTTAGAAAAATCTCCACTAAATATTGATCCTACAACTAATTCATCAAAAGGTTTTGCCACCTCAAGATGTATTCAACGAAAGACTCACCCGATTTTTATTTTTTAATGATGAGATCACCAACGATCACATGTTGTTAAGCTCCTAAGAATCTCTTTAAGAATAGACCCTCGAGCTCTGTTAAAGTTTTTACTGAATCATTTGGAAAATTTATGTACCACTCAAAAGTAATACCGAACAAACTACTCATAAACTAGTAGAAAAGTAGAGCATTCGACTCTCCTGTGATGCAACACCTTGCTCAGAAATGGGCCAGATGTTGTCTTGGGTTTTCTAAACCACTGAAATCTTTAAATGAAGGTGAAACAAAACCCTTCTAGGCTATTTACCACAGAGTCTCTTTGACTGATTTGGGGATGTGCTGGAAAGAATTAGGGGAGGTCATAAGCTTATATACTATCAAATCTCTTTTTGACGGTATGAATATATCTGGTAGAATTGTTACCATAGAATACAACCATAATTAAAATGCATACATTTGTCTTATACACTATGGGGGTGGTGAGAAGAGATATACTTGTCATCTGGGCAATGATTACAGGTACCATTATTTTTGGTACAGAAGTTTCTATATTAATGAGAAATGCCCTACCTTTGAGTGTGAGAGTAAGAACTTTAGATGTAAAAACTAAACTAAGGTGCGAAGCATATTTCTCTAATTTGGGGAAGGAAGGTCATATAGCTTTTTTTTATAGGGGCATTCTCTTTCACCCATCTTTTTGGGAATCCTGAATGGAAGTTAAGTCTATTTCTACTGGTGTGCAGCTCACTACCAATAGCAAGAAAAAAAGTAAGATATCTACATAATCCGTTTTTTAGATTAAGGGACTAAATCACATTCCTCGGGGTATGGCCTATACTTTGGAATAGATATAATCCCTTAAGAGTGGGCTAGGGCCTCCCTTACATGAGTCTCAATCATCTAACAAATGTCATTATCTGCTGGAGACACTGGGGAAGTAACCTGTGGAATCCTTGGGATCAAATCTACTTTCCTGGTGTGCTTGCTCACTATATGTAATGTAGGCTTTAATTGCTCGGGTTTAGATTGATATGATTTAATAAGCTGATTCTGCATATGCTCAACTCTTATCATTATCTCCTCAACTTTTCTTTCAAGACTCTTGATATACTAATCTGTTTCCCTTAGTTTGATAGAGTTGTCTAAGTCTGAGTTGACTACTGTTGATTCTTCCTCTTTACCAGATTAGTGTTTTGAAGGCTAAGCTTCCTTGGCTGATGCTCAAGTATCAACCATACAAATATTTCTAACTGAATCATCCATTATTAAATCATCAGTGTATGGGTCAAAAGCTTCGACATCTTTCTTCTTGAGAATGTTATGGATTACTTAGATTACCTCATCAACTGGTCTACCATCAATTTCCTCAATGTTGATTGGTAAGTATCCTTTATAATCCATCATCTGGTCTAGCTCCTCTATATCTAGCTTAGCGATAATGTCTTGAACTTTAATATCCTATTCAGCAAAGTTGTTCTGCTACTATTTGATATAACTTATCTTCATCAGGATCTAGAATTATCACCTCCCCTATGATTGTCTCAGGGTCGGTAGTCGCGAGGGTGACATCTTCCATAGGGTAAGAGAAATCCATCTTAATGGGTGATAGAGGAGCTTGAACAGCAAGGAAATCCAACATCAATAAGAATAAAATCCTCACATCCTTAAATAGAGAGTCAAGGGAGCTCAACTGGTAATTGAACTGGATTGTCTCTGATTTGAATTCCAACATATTTGCTCAACTTCTTTGGCACATACAGCTCATTTGGTAATATGGGCCTCTTGACATCAACATTTTTTAAGTCTTCGATAATATCTTTTGACTTAGCTATCACAAAGGCCATCTTGGAGAACCTTGAAGAAGGGATCTGTGGTTTACCACTAGAAGATGACTCTGGCCAGATATAGTTAAAACTATCTCTTCCATCCTTTCAGACGGGAGGTAAGGTACTCAGTGATACCCATCAACTAGCACTAAAGTCACAGGTTGCTTAACAAATTTCTTAATTCTCTTCACTAGATGAGGAGTGAGGTTTCTTGCTTTAGATTTCTCTTCTTTAAACACCTCTTTCTCAAGCTTCTAAGAGATCACGCCCTTCAGGTGTCTCATATATTGCTCCTTTATCGGGCCTTCTTGTGAAGTGCAAGTATGGATTACATTTCTCAACATTCTGGTTCTCAGAGTATTCTTTCATTAGGAGTTCTCTTGACACTATAATCCACTAGGTATGGTAGAGTACTAACTATCCTGGTGACACTCTCTTCCTCTGTAGCAGCTACGAGGGGGTAGAAATGACTCTCTTTTAGGAGTAGAGAAGAGGCAGGGATTGGCAATTCCTTAATAGCCTCAAGTTTAACTTTGGTTAAGATGTTCAACTCGACTATCTTCCTTTACTTAGTAATTTTCTTCCTCACCCTCCTAAGGTAGTTCTTTCTAGTATTTATTCTACTAAAGAGGGTTTCAGAGCTAGAGGATCCTTTCTCAAACATAGTCTTACTTTTAGTAGCAATTATCTTTTCTTTATCCTCCTCTGAGGATACCACAAGTACGGAGGTGATAACTACTACCATCCTAAGATTAAGAGGGGCATCATTCTCACTCCTACTCCTAACTCAATCAGGGAGCATCCTTATCACATTCAATGATGAGGTCTATCAAAGTTTCACCATTCATTTCATTTCTAACCTTAAAGACTTGAACCCTATTCCAAACTAAATTGTACTGTTGTGAATCAGCTCTTCCACATATTGGTCTCAGTCCATTAAGAAAAGAAGTTTTTTAGCCATTACAAATGATTTGATTATTTGAGATTTGAAATGAGGAGATTTGAATTAGAACTTTGAATTTTAATTTGAAAAGAATTTATATCTTATCATGTATATCAAATTATAAGAATTATAATCTAGTATATGATGATAAGATATAAACATTAACTTTGGTTTAAAGAAATTTGAATTTTCATTGTATATGTCTAACTAAAAGAGAACGTTGCAGAAAACATATAACAACAATGATCTGAATATGATTTAAATAGATTTTGAAAAGGAGTTTGAATTTTGGAAGGTCTTCCTCAAAATTTGAAACTCAATATGTTGAATTTTGATTTCAACATAATGATTTACAAATTTTAAGGGGAAGATTATAGAGTTTTCACTCAACTCTTTTACTTTGCCGATCAACAGAGGGTAAAATGCCCGAGTCCAATTTGATAGAAGGATTAAATCTAATGATTTAATTTGAAAGTGACTGATTTTATATTGCACATGTTATACCACCAGAGAGTGTTGCAGTAATACATGTGATAATGAAAATTAAGTTTGATTTGTAAGAAGGAAATTTGAAAAATTAAAAATCTGGCATCATTTCCCCTTTTTTTTGAAACTCAGTGTGTTGAATTTTCATTCAACATAAAGGATTATAGATTTTGGGAAGAAGATTTTAAGAAGTTGATTTGACTCTCTCACCCCAATGGATTGTTTGGGAGTGAAATATCAAAGACAGACATTTTCGAAAGGATTCTAGCAATTGAATTACATTTAAAAAATACATTTATATTCTATCACACATATGGGATTATAAGAGCTATAATTCCACATGAGATGATAGAATACATGAAGGATTTGAAAAAGATTGAATTCTACTAGAAGATTAAAATTTTGATTTTCAATTTGAAAGAGTTTTCTATAAATTGTGAAACTTAGCATGCTTGAGATGTATTTGAGCGTGCAAGTTTGCAACATATACAAGAGGAATTTAAAGAATTTGGCTTGACTCTTTTGCTCTACCAGTTAACTTGGAGATAAAATGTCGAAGCCTGACTTTATAATGGTTTCCTACACTCACCTCGCTTTTGAAATGTCTTAATTGATGTTGGCTATACTCATCCAAGGAAGAAATGGACACAGGGACCAACGAAAAGAAAAGTAGTCAAAACTATCGATGTAATAAAATTTATACCGCTATTAAAGATGGAGAGTGAGACTTATCCCAATGGAGTCACTATTTTTTTTATTAAAAAGTGTAGTTTTAAAAAATATTAATTTTCTTTTGGAAACTTTAATTTCTTGAATTTTGAAATTGAACACATCATTATGAATGATATATCACCTCAAAAGGTGAACATATCATTCTCTAATCAAATTACAAAAACTTTGAATTCATCCTAATTATCATAGTCAAACTCATGAAAGAATCACATTTGACCCTGGAGGGTCAAAATGAAATTTGATTGAGTGTTTAACTACATTAATATGGATAAAGGGATCATTAATTTTAAAATTTAAATTATGATAATAGAAAGATATATCTTCCCAGAGAAAGAATATATCATTTACTATCATTCATTTGAAAATGACAAAAATGATCATCATATTTAATTTTCCCAAAGATAATTAATTGAAGTTTTGAAAATTTTGATTTTTAAATATTTGATATGTGTTTCTAAATCTCTTATGAGCGCAAGCCTTCATAGTTAATTATATCATAGGGACCTTGAGTTCCCTATGAATATTCTTGAAAAAAATAGTGGTAAAAATTTTATTTAAGATTTCAAAGCTTGATATCAAAGGAGGTAAGGATTGGAAATTTTAATCAGGAATGGATCAAATTTGAACACTTATTTCTGGAGTCAAAGGAGAAAGGGTAGGAGGTGCTTTGGGATTCTAAAATACTTCAGAAGCATCCTAGTATATCCTAAGTATTGCACTTAATTTGATTGAAAGATATTTAAGTTTGATTTGTCAATTTTATTAGAATATTGGGATTCAATTCTCGGAGGTAGAGATCTTATAGCCTAAGCCTCGTGATAACCTAAGTCTAAATTTGATACTGAAAATCACTGATCTAAACCAAACTAATATAATGCAAAATTTAGACTTACCCCAGCCTAGATTGAGGAGCCAGCTAAACCACTTAGGCATTTTAAAGCCATGAGTTTGATCTTTTAATATAGAGTGGTAGGGATGTTAATTATATTGAGTTTAAAGAATTGAGGTCGACATCTATAATAGATTCCTAATTGTCTCCTTTGACTTATGTTGGGTATTTGATGCTTAAGTAAATGCAATTAATAATTTTAGATATAATTTAGTTTTTTTACGAATGCAATGCATGCAAGTTGACTCGATAAATATTTAAATTAGAATGAACGAGTTTTAAGAAATGCTTAGAAAAAAAGATTTTTTTTCCTAAAAGAATGTATATCGTCCCCTTGATCGATATTCACCCGTATAGGCTAGGTGGTCTACCAAAAGCTGCAGGCAGGGAGGTGCCTAACAAAGGGAAAGAAAAGTGCACTAAGTATGCATGCGAACTCTGAGCGATCCCGAGCTTACTTCTTAAATTCATTAGAGTTGCTATGTTATCTTAAATTTTTTTTATTTTGTTTAAGTAGAAATAGTTTTAAATGTGTCCTCACGAGTCTCCGATTAAATTTCAAGCTAAAATAAATACAACATGCAAGTAAAAAGATTAGAAAAGTAGATAGTTTTATTATACAATCAATTTAACAAATCAATCATATTAAATAACCAAATTAAATATTCATGTGGCAATTGCCACTTAATTATATAAATTAGAGTCTACAGGAAAACTAAAGTGGCCAGGTACCATTGATAAAATGCCCATATTTCTAATCCTAAGATATGAGTGACTTTGAGAATTGGGATTTCTTTTTATTCTTTACTTTTGCATCCTTCTGCAGGGCTTTTTGGATCGTCGTGACAAGATATCCAAGTGAAAAGAAACTCCCCCTCAAAAGGGGTCTTACCTTTTTTCTTTGAATACTCAAAGTATCTTAACTTAGGTTTCCAAATAAAGGACTCTCCCCTAAGCGATGTCCTATCCTCTTTGGAGTTAAGTAGGATATATATATCCTATTTCAAATCACTTTTACAACTAAAAAATATCTCAAATTATAATAAAAAAATAAAAAAAAAATTATAGATTCAAAACAACTTGAGAGTTATCCTAAGCAGTTATAATTAAAATATCCAAAGTAGTCATAATTAATCTCAAGCAGTTAATATTTAAGGATCAAACATATTAACATAAGACATCACTTTATTAGAGACCAGATTGATTGTAATTGACATAAATGCATGAACTTTATATTTACTAAATTTTGAATTTTCTATTTAGTTGCTTACTATTGTTTTTCTACTCTTTTATTTCTTTTAGATTCGTTTGTTTCACTTTTTACTTATTTTTTGTGTTTTATTTATATTATTTAAGTTTTTCTTCTTTTCTTTGTGATCTCTGTTGAAATGATATTTTATAACTTATTTTTATTTTTGAAAATTTATAGTCAACATCTGAGATCCCTAAATCAGTTAAAAGGAGAAATATCGTTGATTGTTTCCCTCACTCTAGCCTCTTTTAGCGGTGTAATTTTCTTTTCTAAATAAAAGTCTATCTCAATTTAACAATTGGACTTTGCGATTGAGATCTTTTCTATCTTGCTATAGTAATCGATCTTATATGAATAATGTTCAAAGTATTTATATTACTTTCAAATTTTTCATAATATTGTCGTTGCATTTACCATATGACTTTATTTATTTTTTATGATTTATTCTTTCTTATACTAGAGAGTGAGTTTTTCTTCTCTGATGTCTAGAAGTTATGCTCATAACTGAGAGTATTTAAGAGTTTTGAAAAGGGATATAGCTTGTAAAAAATGATAAGGGCATAAAATGAGCCCCAAAAAGAAAAAAATTGAAAAGATGTGCAATGACTAAAAAAAAAATGAAAGATGTATAAAGTGTAGCAAAAATTAAAAGATGCGCAAAGTGCGCCAATCAATTGCCAAGTGACATAAAATGATCCCACAAAGGGCAAGCTTCCTTCTCTTTCGAACCTTTAAATCTTAGAAGAATTCATATATCACCTGATATTTTCAAAAACTTAATTTCAAATTTCATAATTGTGATAAATTACTTTGGTAAATTATTCTATAAGATATTTTTCTAAAACCAAGTTTTGAATGGATCTCTTTTTCTTATCCAATTGGTCTTTTTGAGTTAGGTCTTTTATTTTCAAAAAAAAATTCTATCCTGAGAGAAGTTAAATCAAGTGCTAACAGGATCAACTATTCTACCATTTTTTGAATTTCAATGATGTTAACTTATTGTTCTAACAAATTTTTTAATTCAATTATATGGAGGCTTTATTATATTCTTGCTTTCATTCTTCTTTCTCATCTTCTACTCTGCTTTTTATTTCTGGTTTTCCACCTCCTTTTTGTGATGTCAAAAGGGGGAGTAGTGGGTAGTGATTGAGTTGTTTCATCGTACTATTTTACTTCTATTTATATTTTATTTAGTTTTGATTATTTGTTATCATAAAAAAGGGGGAGATTATTTCGAATCTAATTTCAGGGAATACAATTTTGATGATAGGAAACATTTTTATTTTTCTATGACTACCTTGCCTACTAACATTTCAACTCCATAAGATAAATTGCAAATCAAACCAGCTCAAGATTAAATAGATTAAGACTGAGTTAGCTTGTAATATACGTAAAGTGTCTTTTACCTATTCTTGAGTCCATTGTAACAATGTAGATACTAATGCTAAGTAACCTTGCACACACATATTTGGGAGAAAAAATTCTTACAGTTTTAGAATTTTCTATTTTTGATCATATCGACCAGTATGATCCCAAATCATCTTGGACGATCAGTTAAAAATAGAAACCCTAATTAGGGCATTCTAGTTAAGACAGCTGCAATCAAGCAAATCATTCTAGACTATATTATCATCATCCGGGATGATAAGATCAAATAAAAAAGAATCAACTGTTATAACCTCTTAGGAATGTTTTATTTTTGGACATCGTCCAAGACATTGTCCTGGACAAGCACTACAATTATGCCTAAATTAGTTTGGTAATTAAGGAAAGCAATTAAGATTTTATTGCTCAATCATAACTTCCTGGATGATTAATTAACAAACCTTAGTTCTTCTTGGACAATCCATAATAGGCCTAGCTCCATTCATGGCAATGCTCTGGCCGATATATGATGTTTTGTACTAATCGTCCAAGACGATCGTGAGATCGGCCTGGATGATCTAGTTAATTTTTAACATCTAGACATCCATTCAGGACGATATTTTGGATGATATGTTACATTTTGTACTAATCAGCCCGGATGATCGTAAGGTCATCCAAGATAATCAAGTTACCTTTTCATCGTCCAGATATCCATCCAGGGTGATGGTCTAGACAATATTTGATGAATTGAACTATCATAAAGGATGATATGGTATCATCCTTGACGATCTGAATAAATGAACCTTCTAACCATCTAGACTCTCCCAATCATCCTAGCTGATTGAGAAAATTTTGAACTGATCGTATGGGATGATCGATTAATTATCCTGGACAATATTTGACGATTAGTTACAAATTAGGGCAAATTTGGTGCCCTTGTTTAAAAGATCTCATATTTTCTCAAGAGGACATTATTTGCTACTGTCCTAACCTAAGAGAGCCAAGAGGAAAGGGATAGAAAGGGAGATAGAGAGAGGATCTTATGAGAGGGAGTTTGTGAGGGGTTTCATAAAGGTTACTCCAAGTAAGGATCCGAGTCATCTTCTCTAGTCATCATTCTTGGTTCCTTGGAGGTTTGAGAGAGGTCTATTTCAGCAATTGATTGAGATTCTCTGCCTTCTTTAAGAGAAAGCAAAAGGAGTTAGGTTCTCTGCCTCACCAGGGTCGGTGGAAAGGAGTTTTTGTACGGGCTTCTCCACCTTGCTGTGGGGGCAAAATGAGAGACACTAAGTTTAGTACAATACCCGGAGGAGTGGCTCTGGGGAGTGGATATAGGTCAAGTTGACCAAACCACTATAAAATCTAGTGTGTTCTTTCTTATTATTTTTTTATATTTAATTTCTACACTTTAACGTTTATGGTGATTATTTGGTTGTGTTTGTGATTTTATTTGAAAAAAATTTAAAATACCAATTCATCCCCCCCACCCTCTTGGTTAACCTTGGGATTAGTTTATAAGGGCTTAACATCCCTGTCAAACTTTTATGAAAGACTTAGTTGATTCTTACTAGATAGTTGATTTATTAAGGGTAGTGTGGACACCACTCTCTTTTATAAAGGGTAAAATATGAAATACTCATTGTTCAGATTTATTTAGATGATATTCTATTTGGATCTTCAGAGAAAACTTAATTTCTCAAAAATAATAAGTAGTGAGTTTGAAATTAGCATGATGTGAGAGCTAAATTATTTTCTTGGTTTAGTGTAAAATAAATGGAAAATGGAACATCTCTTATCCAAACTAAATACATTAAGGATATTCTAAAAAATATGAAATGGATAGTGCAATGCCCATGAACACTTCAATGAGTTCTACAATTCAACTATACGAAGACCCAAATGGAAAATTAGTAAATTAGAAAAAATATAGAGGAATAATCAAAACTCTCGATATCAAATCTGATTTTAGGGAATATAATTTTGATGATAGCAAACACTTCTATTTCTCTACGATTATCTTGCCTACTAATAATTCAGGTCCATAAGATCAAACTGCAAGTTGAACCAACTCAAGATTGGGTAGATTATGACTGAGTCAGTTTGTAATGTACGAAACTATACCTTTTATCTTTTTTTGAGTACATTATTATATTATGGGTCCTAATGTTAAGTTACCTTACACATACACACTTGTGAGAAATTTTTTGACTGCTTTAGAGTTTCTAATTTTTGCTCATATCATCCGGGATGATAAAAAATTGGTCAGGATCATCATTAAGCATATCATCTCGGATGATATTCATATCGGCCGGGATGATATGCTTAAATTAGAAAGAATTAACTGCCAGTTCTACTTAGGTTTCTTTTAATTTTGGACATCATCCTGAACAATGCAATACAATTATGCCTAAATTAATCTGGAAATTAAGGAAAGTAATTAAGGTTTGATTGCTCGATCATATCATCCTGGATGATCGCAGGATGGGTCGGGACGATCCTTTCAAAACCTTAGTTATTCCTGGATGATCAAACATCGATCAACTTCTATTCAGGGCGATGCTCTAGACGATATGCACTAAATTGAACTATCTAAGACCATCACGAGATTGGCCTGGATGATTAGGTTATTTTTCTATCATCCAGACATCCATTTAGAGTGATTTTATGGATGATATTCAACAACTTATACTAATCGTACAGGACAATATCTTATCGTCCTAGATGATATGAACAAAAAAAAACCTTTTAATTATCCTAGATATCCTGGATGATTGAGTTAAATTTGTAGTGATCGTATATGTTGATATTTATATCATCTTGGATGATAAAGTTGGTTTGTTGCAATTAAGAGCTATTTCGAAGCTCTTCTATTTAAGACCTCTTGTTCTACAAAAGAGATCATCTATTACTGTTGTTCTGACTTGAGAGAGCCAAGAGGAGAGGGAGAATAAGGGAGAGAGAGAGAGAAAGAGAGGATCTTGTGAGGGGAAGTTTTTGAGGGGTTTCACAAAGGTTGCTCCAAGCAAGGATCCATCATCATCTTCTTTGGTCATGATCCCTAGTTCCTTGGGGTTCTAAAGAGGACTACTTTAGCAACTGATCAAGGTTTTCTGCTTGCTTCAGGAGGAAGCAAAAGGAGTTGAGGTTCTCTACCTGCTTTAGGAGGAAGCAGAAGAAGTTATGTTCTCTGCCTCACTGGGGTTGGTGAAAAGGAGGTTTATACAAGCTTCTTTGCCTTGTTGTGGAAAAAAAAAGAGATTTGCTGAGTTTAGTGTAATACTTGGAGGATGCCCCAAAGGAGTGGACGTAGGTCAAGTTGACCAAACTAGTATAAATCTCTTTGTTCTTTATTACTACGTTTGCATTTAATTTTTGCACTTTGATTTGTTTGTGGAGAACTTTGGTTTAAGTTTATGTTTTGATTAAAAAATATATTAAATACCAATTCACTCGCTCTCTTGATTAGATTTGGGCTAGTTCATAAGGGCTTAACATCCCTATCGAACCTTCAAGTGGTATCTGAGCGGGATTCATAAAATTGAGTTTTTGAAAACTTTTTGAATTTTGATCAATGGCTAACTTTGCTAATCGTAATACTACGGAAGGGTATTCTATTACCCGATCACCTTTGTTTGATATTTTTTTTTTTTAGAAAACTCGCATGTCTATATTTTTACAATCAATTGATTATCGCATATGGATGCTTGTTGAGGATGGTTATAGACCTCCTTCTCGTGAAATTAATGGCATTAAAACTGAACTTCTTTTTAATAAATGGACTTTGGATGAAAGAGATTTAGTGCAACTTAATACAAAATGTTTTAACTATTTTTTTGTACTTTGAAATTTGAAGATTATATGCATGTTTCAAATTGTAACCTCATTGCATGCTTTAGGAAGAGAGCTAACTAACTATGAAATAGTGAATAAAATTTTGAAATGCTTGCCTTCTTCTTTTGATTCTAAGATTACTACAATTACTGAATATAAGGATTTGAATACTTTGATCACTCATTGCTTACGTGCAAGGGATGAATCAAAGAAACCTTGATGTAGGTGAGAAAAAGAAGGAGAAAACTATAGCACTGAAGGCAAACAACACGGACACTGATCTTCCGGGTCTGAAAGCAATAAAGTTGCCTTCATCACTAGGCAATTCAAAAGATTTCTAAGAAAGAATAACAAGTATCATCATAAGTGGAAAAAGTTTAAGGATAGCAAAAACCTTAAAAGTTCTTTTGATCTAGTTTGCTATGAATGCAGGAAGCCTAGACATGTCAAAGCTGATTGTCCTATAGTTAAGGAGAAGGGTGAGGAGAAACCTAAATATATTAAGGACAAGAAGTAGTACCAAAAGGTGTTTTGGACAGATTATGCATCTGACTCATCTGAGAATGAAGCTGAAGAGGAGACAACAAACTTATGCTTGATGGGTCATCATCTTGGTCAGTCTGATTAAGAAGAGGTATGTGAACCAACCTATAATCAATTATTTAAAATTTGTGAGAAAATTCATGCATCATATAAGAAACTTAAGATATTGCATGCTAGTTTGAAATTGTAGTTTTTAAATTTGCAAAAAGAGCATGAAGCTTTAAGTACATAACACACTCAACTTGATAGCAATCACAAGTCATTACTTGATAAGTTTCATGAATTGAATAAAAAGCACTCTGAATTGATTATTGGGCATGATTCTTTGAGAGCATCCTACACCTCACTTATGCTCTGCCCCTACTATAGAGCATAAGGAGCACTATTTGAATGTTTATGATGCTATTTTAGAATATCTAACTTAAGATTTAAAGCTAAATTGAATGCACTTTATGGACCTCTGAAAGGGCACCACTACAGCTACAAGATTGTAGAGGGGTATATGATCACACCCACCCTGAGGGATAGAGACGATTGTGGGCCTCCGTGCTCCTTGAAAATGGGCTGATGGAAGGGCAGACTAGACCCTACATATGATTAACCATAGAGGATAGCGGCTCTTGCCTACACACCTCGATGGGTAATAATATGCATGGCCTGATCATAGTCACAGGTTCCCCCACTTGGGTTACAAGCTCATGTCACCGAGCTCAGCATACTTGGCTTGACTCCCTGAACCCATTAGGATGGGTCATGGGGTCTAGCCTAGTCAAATTTGACCAGGTCAACTCTCTGACCTAGTCTAGGGGAAAAATAGGTCAATAAATGAATCCCCAATAGGAGTGGTGAACAAACTAGTGAACCGCTCGTGTTGGCGTTGACCGAATGTGATAAAGAGAGTGAAGGAAAGAGCATAAGTGAAAGGGTACCAAAAAGGTGGAAGAAAGTAGAGAGCTCTTCTCCTGGCCCTACCCTACAGTAAGGGCAGAACGTAGGAGAGAGCGAAGAGCAGTAGTACATAAGCCAGACATCACCAAATGATGAGCGAGTAGTGGGAACTTTTTCTTTCCTTACCCTACAATAAGGGTTGAGCCAAGGAAAAAACCGCGGTAGAGATCACTACAAGGGTGAAAAAGTAAATGAGTTCCTCCCTAGCCTTACTCTATAGTAGGGGCAGAGCCAAGGGAAGAACAAAAGAGTAAAGATCACCACGAGAGAGAAAAAAAAAGTCACCAATGAGGTGGAAGAAAGTAGTTAGATTTTCCCCTTACCTTACCCTACAACAAGGGCAAAGCCAAGGAAAGAACCCCTGTAAAGTAGCCAAGTAAATTGACTATTTGTCTGACCATATCGAAACAACATAATAGAAGATGAAGGGGTCCCGTCTCCTCCTGATCCTTTCGGAACAGTGGATTGGGGTGACTCAGTATTTACCTGACCATATCAAAATAACAAATAAAGGAGTTACGAAATCTGGTACCTGCCTGATCACAATTGGACACTCAAGGTAAAAGGTGATGAGGAATGCCTTCTAGGTGCTCTGTCAGGCTCTCTTAACCAAGTAATATTATGTCCACCTGGCATATATGCCTGTGGTAGGACAACATGAAAGAAAGGTCACCTCTGCCCAATGTACATGCCTGCGGCAGGGTCCCTACTTGGCGTATATACCAAAAGTAATTTGAAGTAAGAACACTCAACACAATAACCCGGCGCATATGCCTGCAAAGTAGGACAAAAGAAAAAAGTTTCCTCTTTCTGGTGTATGTGCCTGCAGCATAGTTCCTACCCGGCGTATATGCCTACATAAGGATAAAGTAAAAACACTCAACATAATCACCAAGCGCATATGTCTGTAATGATATAAAGAGGAAAGAGTGGTGAGGAATGCCTCCCAGGGACTCTGTCAGGCTCTCTCAACTAGAAAATCTAATGTCCACCTGGCGCATATGCCTGCAGTAGGACAAAAGGAAAAAGTCACCTCTGCTCGGTGTATGTGCTTGTAGCAGAGTTCCTACCTGGCACATATGCCTTTAATGATATGAAGAGGAAAGAATGGTGAGGAATGCCTCCCAAGGGCTCTGTCGGGCTCTCTCAACCAGAAAATCTAATGTCCACCCGGCACATATGGCTGTTGTAGGACAAAAGGAAAAAGTCGCCTTTGCTCGGTGTATGTTCCTGTAGTTGAATCCCTACACAGCGCATATGTCTGTAGTAGGATAAAGATGAAGTACTCAACAAAATCACTCGACACATAAGCCTGCATTGATGTGAAGAGGAAAGGGTGGTGAGAAATGCCTCCCAGGGACTCTGTCAGTCTCTCTCAACCAGACAACCTAATGTCCACCCAGTTTATGTGTCTACAGTAGGACAAAAGGAACATCTGCCCGGTGTATGTGCCTGCAACAGGGTCTCTACCTGGCGCATATGCCAAAAGTAGCACAAAGAAAGAACGCTCAACACAATCACCCAGCACATATGCCTACAATAATGTGAAGAGGAAAAAGTGGTGAGGAATGCCTTCCAAGGGCTCTTTTAGGCTCTCTCAACTAGGTAAATAAAGCTAACTACTCATTTGTTGGTATCGAAACAGCAGGGTAGAAGGTGTAAGTCATCTCATCATCGACCTGACACATATTTATGTAGGGATGTGAGAAAGAAAGGAAAGGTATATGGAAGAATTTCAAGGGTAGAGTTATCTAAGGAATCCCAAGCTAACGTTTTGATAACCACATGGTAGAGGAAAAATTGTCATGGCCATGAGTATCCAAATGCCGTCATGACCGCTTAGGGAACCCTAAACCTACACAAAAAGGGAGGAGAACATCAGCATGATGCCTCAAAAGAAAGATGGAAGAGATACACCCTCAGCAGAGTGTGCAGAGGGGCAATCTCATTCTAAGGGAGTAAATAGAACTGAAGTAGCGAGGGAGCACCTCTGCCATGAAAGATAGGACTAAGACTTGTAGAAACAATCATCAATGAAGCTACAGTGGTAAACCCATACTAACTGATCGGGACCCTATAAGAAGTAGAATCAAAATCAACACATCTGAAAGACCTCTCCGATAGATAGGAGTAAGGTCTCAATGGGAACACTCGTGGGAGAAAAAACTGAAGAGCTTACTTTCTGCTAGAAAATTAAAGCTCAAGAAGAGGTGATAATAACACCTAGGGTATGATGCTCGATATCATCGACTAGGAAAAGAGCACTAAAGTAGAGAGGAGACACACTCGCCACTAAAGAAAAAAACTATGAATAGAACAAATAATCATCTGAAGCTCGCAGTGGTAACACCCACTCAAACTAGTGGGACCCTATGGAAAGGGAAAGTGACCCCGACACATTCACAAGACTATTCTAGCGATTGGGCCTAGTGTATGAATGGTAGGATAGGTCATGAAAATGAGCAGGAGAACAGATCTTCTGCTAGAAAATCAAAATTATCTAAGTAGTGATGTTAACATCTAAGACAGGATATACTATATCACAACCAAGAAAACATCTCTAGGTAGCAAGGAGACACACTCACTACCTGAGGATAGTAATTATGAATAAGATTGATAAACATCAAAGGGTCACTAGGGTAACACCTACCCTAACTTGGTAGGAGTACTCTGGCAGCTCAGAGCAAGGTATGAATGGGAGAGTGGGTTGCCAAAAATTAGAAAAGAGGGCTGATCTTTCTTCAAAAAGATCCAAGCCAAGAAGGCAGTGATGTCAACATCCAGGACAGGATGCACTACATCACTAATAAAGATAATTAAAATCACAAAAGCACATACCTAGACAGGTATGCATTCATCCTTGAGGCTAATACCAAGGTACCTCAAAGGAGAGGAAAGAAGAACTTTTGAGAACTTGTGCTCTTAGAGAGTGTTATTGGGTTCCTCCTGTGACAAGAACAATCGGTCTTGCTCTACTAAGAGCTTCCCTCTTTTTTTTTATCATATATATATATATATATATATATATATATATATATATATATATATATATATATATATATATATATATATATATATATATATATATATATTATTTTATGTATTCACAATTATAGATTTAGATTATTACATACTATCGATGGTAATACATAGTAGAGGGACATTTACCATATCCATGAGTTACTCCTAGTTTGAGAATATCCTTTAATGATTGGAATATAAAGAGAGGGAATTATGATTGGTTTTGATATCCCAGATCATGTTCTCCACATGAACAAAACTAAGGAAAGAGAATATACAAGATCTTATAAGGAAGTAAACTATTGGTTTTGATAACCCAGAACACATTAAACTCATGTGAATGAACTGGGGAGCACAATCTTAGAAAAATTGATGTAGAAATAAAATCCAAATTAGGATAGAGGATCAACATTGCCACTCCTGACTAATATAGGATGGTATAGACCCAGTATCTCATCTCCAAAGGATTTAAACTAATGACTTTAACATCCCTGATCACATTCAAGTCATATGAATGGAATGTGGGCCACAACTATCAGAGTAGAATAAGGATAGTGGATCACCGTCACCATACCTAACTAATGTAAGTGGGTGTGGACCCAATATCACATCTCCAAAAAAAAAAACTTAAATTATTAGTTTTGATATCCCAGACCACACTTGCGGTGACAAGTGAAATTGGGGGAGCTAAAACCTTTAATAGAAGTTTTAATTATATGGACCAAATCAAAAAATGACCAATGAGAATATACTCTAAAAGATTTTATTATATTAACTTTTTTTAATCCTCAGAAAAATCAACAATTTAAATTTTCTAACTCAGCTCGAGCTTTATACCAACTAGAGCGTGCTATCTCTCTTATATGAGTATTTTTTTCTTGAATTTAAATCTAATTTAAAAAGAGATTTAAATTAGAAAAAGAAATTAAATTTTCTCATTTTTCTTGCATGAAGATTTATTTCCGTATATGATATGATATCATTGCATAATGATGAATCCAAAGTTATAATTTTTAAACTCAAGTATCAAAAGTATCAAAAAGATTTATGGATCTTCTGAGATTTAGAGATTTACAAGAAAGAGAAACCATTTACTTATGAATTTTAGGCACATTTTGTGCCATTTTCTTAATTTTAGTGCGCTTTGCACAATTTTCAATTATTTGATACACTTTCTGCATCTTTCATTTTTGGCACACTTTGCGCATCTTTTCGCTTTTATAACTGGCTTACTTTTGAACCTCTAAAAGAAAACTTTTTCTCAGTTGTAAGATCATCTTTCAGATACGAGAGAAGAAAACTCACTTCTCTCATGCAAGGAAGAAGGATCTACAAAATAGATCTGATCTTTTGATAAGAATGAACAACTTGATTGAGAAAATTATGAAGTACATTCATAAGAATGCTAAGGTTATCTATGTGATAGAGGATTATAAGATAATGAAGAAAATTTTCACTTCTAAATCTAATTTCAATTTGAAATAGATTATAGTTCAAAAAGAAATCACTCCACACAATTGATGAGATAAGGAGATGATACTCTTTCATGGGTCATCACTACAAATATGGTTGAACTAGAAGAAGCAAGAGAGCAAAAATAACTCAAAACCATCTTTTTTTATTGACCAATCATCAATATAAGGGAGAATAAAATCTTTTAGCATAAGCATTGCAAAAGATCACATCTTCCCCTCTAAAGTTATAACATTTTTCTTTTTCATACACTTCTTATTACATGCAAAAGTAGAAAAAGAAATGTGATCATCTGGCACTACAATAAAAGAAAGAAATGAAGAAACAGGTGTTGGCAAAGAAACTGAAGCAGCAACCATCAATTTGGCCTGGGGAGGCCTCCTCTCAACTGTCTATGAACTCTGTACAGCCTATCTGATCATACTCCTTATCTTGCGAGAAAGTGCAAACGGCACTCCCCCTAGAACTAAGGGATATTCTACTAACTACTGCAATCATCATATTGGCTGGCTGATAACTGTACTGGCTGACTCTAGATTACTGTAGGTGCTGTAGGAACTGCCCTTTAAACTCTATCAACTCTCATAAGGTATAGTGTTACTGACGGTACTACTAGCTCATCTCTAGAATTGGTAGGGGTACCTGCTCCCATCATCTGGGGTGTAGCCCCTAAAATTATCAATGAGGTAGTCATCCCTATCGTGGTCTTGGCCATCTCGGTGTTGGTGGAATTTTGAAAACATGTTTTGAAAATATTGGTTTTCTTTGGGAGTTAAAGTTAAATTCTAATTCTAAAATTGAATCATCCTGTTAGAAAGAATATATCACCTCGAAAGATGAAAATAAAATTTCATAACGGCGTTTAGATTTAGAATTATGAAATTCATCTTGAATATTGTGAGCGGATGCTAAAGAGAAATTCATATGACCCCGAAGGGTCAAAATGAGGTTCAATTGAATATCCAGCTACAATATTCAAGAAGTGTGATCGTTAGGTTCACATCCAAAGCCTTATCAAAGAAAGATATATCTCTCCGTAGGGAGAAAATATCGTTCGATGATAATTCTTTAAATATGATAATAATGATCACTAGTATTTTAAGTTCTCCCAAAGAAATCCCATGAGTTTTGAAAAATCAATTTAAAATCAGGTGTGTGTGGTTCTAAATCTCCTACGAGCGCAAGCCCTCGTAGTTAATTACATCATAGGGAGATAAAATCCCCTACGAAAACTCTCGATTAAAATAGTGGCAAAATTTTATTAGATTTTCTAGGAGTGATATCAAAAAGAGATGAATTTTGGAAACTCAAAAGGGAATGGATCAAAATTGAGCAGTTATTAACGGAATTAAAGGGGAAGAGGTAGGGGACACTTAGAGATTCCAGAACCATCCGGAAGTGTCCCAACTTAATCTAAGTGTTGGGCTTTATGTTTTAGTATTGAAATGAAGCTTTAATTAGAGTTAAGTATTTTATTAGAAATTTGGGACTATATTCCCGAAGTTTGGGGTCTTATAATCAAAAATCTGCCCCGGATCCTAAATCTATTTTGGACACTAGACCACAGTCGTCCGATCCTAACTAATGCAGTGCAAGATCTGGACTTACCCCGGCCTGGATTGGGGAGCCAGCTAACCACCTAACCGATTTAAAAGAGATGAGTCCGGTCTTTCATGAAAGAGTGATAGGGACGTTGTAATTAAAGTTTTGAAGAGTTGGGGCCGACGTCTGAGATTCTCCTATTTGACCCCTTTGACTTATGTTGGGTGCTAAAATGCTAAGACTGATGAAATTAAAATTTTGATTCTTTTGATTCATTTCTAATGCAATGCATGCTAGTTAACAATTCCCAAATCAAGTATGCTTGAAACTTTAAAAACAGGCTTAGAAAATAATTTTTTAGAAGACTGGACTTCCCCAGGTCCGGCACCTCGTCCTCATAGGTCAGACTATCCGGACTCTACCCGCAGGCGGGGAAGGGTCTAAAACAAGGAAAGAAGAAGTGCAAAAATATGCATGCGACCCCAGGGTCGATCCCCGGCTGATTCCCTAGATTCGTTATCTTTCTATATTATTTAGACTCACTAAAATTTTAGACTTTTAAAATTATGAGTAGAAAACTTTCACACCCTCACGAGTCTCACGTATCCAGGCGAAAATAAAAAGCGGCATGCAATCGCCAAGAAACTAGTAAAAACAAGTAATCCTAAAGGCAATCAAATCATCACATCAAATATAAATTAATTAATAAATGTCCATAGGCAAAATTGCCTTGCTTATTACAAACCAGAATATTACAGAAAGTAAAGTGGCCGGGCACCACTGACAACAACCCGGATTCTAAACCTAGTAATGACGCAAGTTATTTTGAGTGGGATACTCTCAATCTTCAAATCTTCAAATCTTCAATCTCATTCTTCTTTGGACTCCTTTTCTTCAATCTTCTTGGAATCTTCATAGTGGATTACCCAAATGGACAAGAGGGCACTTCCCTCTAAGGGGGAAGGCCACTCTTTTCTCTTTGGGTAAGGAAGAGGTATGATCCAAATTTGGATTTCCAAATGAAAAAGGAGTGTTCCCTAAAGAGGTATCCTTTCCTCTTTGGAATCCAAGCTTTGGGTCTATGTATCCCAACTCAAAATCAACTTTCACAACACTTGACACTTACACAAATTACATTAATACCAAAATAAAAATCTAGACTCAACTGCAGGGTTATCCTAAGTAATTAATATATAAAAAGCAGTTATTCCCAAGCAGTTGTATATGAGCAGAAAAGAAAGTAAACACACTGGCCACGCTCTTTTTATGATTTGGGGGCTTTAGCAGCTGAAGCACCTATGCAAAGAGTTTATAATATTTATGAATTTTTTGATTTGCCCCCTTTTTATATTGCCCTGCATGAGCGTGACCACCTGCAGAAAACTGTGTCAACATCCAGATTGTACCTAACCTAAGGGTAATCTAGTCGCCAAACACATCAATCCATCCATAGAGTACAGAAAAAGTAAGCAGACACAGCAAAGCAATTTCATCCACAACATGCAGTGAAAACTACAAAAAATCTGGCACACAGCAGTAAAGTAAACACCGGCCTAACCTAGATCTAGAGTTGGTTGTCCTAGCACATCATCTAAAGTGTGTGAGAAAGGTCGTGTGGCTGGGATAGATCCTAAAGTGGGTTATTAGTTGAAGTTGTCTAAAAGTCTGGGTTTGTTAAGGCTTAAAATGGGATTTAGATTAAAATTTAAATATTAATAAATTAAGAATTTTTAATTAAACATATTTTAAAAATTAATTTATTACTACCTTTATTTCACACCGAGGCCGTGAAGTTTATTTCACCTTCCTTGGGGCTAAGCTAATAGCCTCGTATGCCTGGGTTTCCCAGTAGCAATCGGGGTTGATTAAGTTATTTAAATTGGTTGGAATTAAAAGAGTGGATTAATACAAAAATGAGTTAGTTACTAATTTTTGAAGTTTGATTAATTTAAGTTTACCATTAATTGATTCGTGGCGTTGTGCCACCAGGCTCGAGGAACCAGCCTCCTTAGGACACTTAGCCCCGCAGCCCGGAGTAGTCCAGCCGATAAACCAAATTAATGTAATTGAATTAGAGATTTTTAAATTGTTAAATAATTAAAAATTAATCTATTTTAAGATTTAACACTCCTTTGAATCCATTCGTGGTATTGTGCCACCAGGCTCGAGGAACCAGCCTCCTTAGGACACTTAGCCCCGCAGCCCGGAGTAGTCCAGCCAATAAACTTCATCTTTAGGGTGGTTGTTGTGTTTTAAAGGATTTGTTAAATGTTTTAAACATTAAACCAATATTCTATGGGGTTTTAGAGTGATTTGGAATTTTTAAGAATCTTTGAATATTTTAATCATTTAATTAAAGGGTCAAAAGTTGAATTTTTGATTAAGCTCAAATTCTGGAATGTTTGTATTTTATTAAAATACTAGCCCTTACTACGATCAGTTAGAAGGTAAGTACGTTGAAATCGGATTTTTTTACATTTTATTACGAAGGTTTGAAGTTTTGAACTAGATTTGACTTAAAGTTGACCGATTTATTGACTTTTTGAAATATTACAGATTTCTGAAATTTAATATTTTTAATAAATATTAGGAGTTATTGTGAGTTGAATTCAAGTGAGTTTGGGTGATTTGGATTTTTCTAGAATTAGTTATGGAAGTTTGAAGATTTGACTACTTAATGAATTTTGAAATTTCTTAATTAGAGGGCCTCTTTTGTGATTTTCCTCCAAATAAATCCCAAACTCCTTGAAATCAACTCCAAAGGTCAGAAATGACCTAAGGAGAGATTCCCAAGTGTTTGGGAAATTTTTGGAAATTTTAATATGTTTTAATTAATTATATGAATTAAATATTTATTTTTACTTAAAATTAGATTAAGTTTCAAATTGCTGTCAAATAATTTTGGTTTTATTTTTCATTGGTTAAGGGTTTAATTATGGTAAGTTAGAGGGGTCAAACATAATTTTTGGATTTAAATTGAGTTTATTACATTTTCCGGAAGGTTTAGAGGCTTAATTAAGGCTTAAACTTGAGAAAATCAATTAATAACCTTAATGATTCCAAAAATCAGTGAAACTTTTTCTAGTGGCTTTAAATGTCACTAAGTTCAAGTATTTAAAGTTTCAAGCTAAAATGATGTGTATCCTAATTTCTAGAATTTCTCCAAGTTTTCTAGACATAGGTCCTTAATTATTGTCCTTAATGACGCTATGTTGTATAGGTTTGAATTAAAGTTTTGACTAACCCTTGACTAAACATAACATCAATACACAATAGCAAGCAAGTAAGTCCTTAAATCTAGGAGAACCTAGGCTAGGTGGTGTGTGCACCTTAAGCATGCAATTAACAAGATAAAATTTGATTAGTTAAGGGATTAACCAATGAACAATTAAAATAATTGCTAATTAATTAACCACCATTCCCCATTAATTTTGTTCAAGTATGCTTAATCAAAGTTTAAAATTTCAAACGATCTCTCATGATTTAATTATCTAAGTAAGTATAATTTTAAAATAAATTTCATAATATATATGTATACTTAAATATATAAATATATATATATATAAATATATGGTTTAAAATAAGATAATTAAAATAATAATAATTTTAATTTGAGAGATCCTCTAATTTATATAAAATATTCTGAAATTAGAGATTAAATCTTAGTCAATATTTAATTTAGTATTTAAATATGAATTTACTATTTAATTAACTAAATAGTTTTAAAGAATCTAAAATATTTTAAAATATTAAAGAATAATTGAAATATTACATTTTAAAATATTTTTTATAATCTGAAATGAATTTCAAAATAAATTATTTTGAAATTATTAATTAATTTGATTTATTTTGATTAATTACTAATTAAAAATATTAAACTTTAAATATTTTAAAATTATTTAAGATATATTAAATATTTCAAAGTAATTTTAATTTCATTTGAAAGGTTTTAAAATTCTGAAGATTTTGATATTTTAAAATTAATTTTTGGATTTATAAATAATTTTTAATTAATTTTTAAAGTTTCTGTAATTAATAGGTTTTAAATTTAAATTAAAATCCTTTAATTAAATCGGCGGCTGCTAATGGGACAGGTGGCGCATTCTGGTTCGACCAGCCAAAACACGGCGACGGCGGGATGCCACGTGGAAGGCGGCGGTCATCCACGCGTTGGCTGCAGAGCGCGGGACGCGGTTCACTTAACCACGTCAGCCTCATCCCGCAACCGTTGGATCTCCGCCAGTTCCATCCAACGACGAAGATAGAACTCCGCTATTCGATCTCGATCAAACGGGATCAGACGGCAGGTAGTTCATCCCGCGTTCTGGGATGGATGGGCCAGATATCGCCGGACCAAAGAATGGACCCAGAATCGGATACACGGTCGGAACAGACGGTGAAAAAGATCGATCTGGACCGTTGATCTCGTGATCAACGGTCCAGACGACGCGCACCTGAAGCAGGCTACGAAAACGTCCTAGGAACGGTTTTTTGGCTCGTTCTCTTAAACCCGACGATCAAATTAAAAGAAATTTAAAACATGGATTAAGATAGTGAACAGAAATTTTGGGGAAGCAATTTTATAGCCTAAGATACACTGAATCAAAAGTTATTTAAACTAGGTTTAGAGATTTACAGCGATTCAATGGACGGTTTGGACTGTTTAAAGGATGGTTGAGCTTGTAGATTGTCCAAGTGTAGATCCCTAGTTGACTCCGTGCTCCAAAATTGCCTGGATCGAGCGGAAAAACTCCTTGAATGGATTAAGCTAGGTCTCGCCGGAAGATCGTCGGAGACGGCCTTGATCGCCGGAGTTTGAATGGGGATATGTTGGGAGATATCTGGGGAGCTCAATGGAACAGGGGGCTGGGTTTGAGAGGGCTTGAGTGGAGAGAGAGAGTTAGGGTTAGAATATCATACATTAGGGCCTTTCTCCCCTATTCAAACGCCCCCAAGCCAAATGGATGGCTGGGATTGACTCACCACATCCTCAGATGATGCCAGGTGTCTCTGGGACAGCCAGAAGGCTGACCCAAAGGCTGGACATGCCTTACTCCTATTGGACGGCTTTGGGATGAGTGAGAGGGGACATTGCCTAAATTGCCTAAGCCAAACCCTTGGAGCAGCTTAAGCAGGGATTAATCAAGGAAATAAAGCAAAAAGAAGCTTTTAGGCATGTGATATAGGGAGGAAAAGGGGTTTAATAGGGCTTTGACCATGAAAAATAGGGTTTAAGGGGGGGATTAACCATTTTGACCGGTCAACTGGTCAATGGGTGCTGATGTGGCATAGGAGGGATCAAGGCTACAGGTTGGAGAGGCTCCAAGCCTAAACTCATACTCTTTGATGTCAAAATGGGAGGTTTGACCAATTCAAAGAGGTGCTTAAGGCATTGTTGACTTGGTTTGATCAGTCAACCCAATCAAGGGTTTATGGAATTGCATCTAGGTAATCCAAATGGGCTGATTGGGTGGATTGGAGGGTGATTCCAAGAGTCATGTATGTCAATTGAATCAAGAATGCTTAATGGGCCCTTAATGGGCTTTTAGGCCAAAACTGGTTGACTTGGTCAACCAGTTGGGTTCAGGGGCTTGAAATGGATTCAAGATATTCAGACTGTAATCCTGAGTCTATTGGATGTGGTCCTAGGGTTTGGAGGGGTCAATTTGGTCAGAATCACTATTTGAACCCTTAAGGGCCTGTTTGGTCAACCTGGGTTGACTTGGTCAACCAGGTTGACCCAGAGTCTGGGTTTGGGCTCAATAGGTTTAAAATGATATTTTAAGACTAATGGAAGTGGTTGCATGGTCTAGAGAGGTCATTTGGGTCAAAACACCTATTTGAATCCTTAAAGGGTCTCTTGGGTCAAACCTGTTGACCTGGTCAACCAGGTTGACCCAGGGGTTGGGAATAGGTTCAAAAGATTTGAAATAACATTTGAAACTCGTTGGAGGTGGTTGCATTCAATTTGGAGCTCATTTGGTTTGAAATCCCTATTTGAGCCCCATAGGGGTATTTTGGTCAATTTTGACCTATTGGTCAACTATGGTCAAAAATGGGTCTGGAAAATGCAGTTTACTGCTCAATGGGTTAAAATCAAGGGTCTAGAAGTGATTGGAGGCTTTGATAAGGATTCCAAGGTCAAGATCTCAAAGGGGTTAGGTTCAGTGGCATAGGCTGTAAATATTTGAAGGTTTTACAGCCTTTGGATTTTAATTCAAATTCTGGGGTTAGAGACCTCAGAATGAGCCCAAAGTTGGAGGGTAACCTCTAGAGACATGTCTTATCACTTTACAAGTGATAGACCCTGAATCAGAGACTATTTGGCTGGGTTTTGAAATGTTTGAAAATTCTTTGAAAAGGGTCTTTAGGACAAGACCTTAAGATTTTGAATTTGAGTTTAGACTTCTGGATTTGGAATGGATTTTAAGTTTGAATGATTAGTATTGAAGTATCCAAATCATTTACAATCATGTTGTGATTGTTAATGGATGGATAAGGTCAAAGCTAGATTAAAGGTGGGATCAAAGTCTAGGTTGAAACTTGGATTCTCAAGTGGATTGAGTCAAAGTTTGAATTAATTTGGATTTGGATTGAATGGAATTCAGATTGATTTGAGGTTTGAATTGATCAAGGGTAGGGATTGATTTGAGTCTGGAATTGTCCTAGAATCTAGAGAGATTCTAAGATCTAGGATTTAAGGGAATCCTGGGATCTAGAGTAGGCTCTAAGGTCTAGCTCTAGGAAAGAATCCTAAGGTCTAGAGTGGATCCAAGGATCTTAAATTAATCTGGAGTTTGGAAGGGCTTTAGTGACCTCATACAAAAATGAGGTCAACACTCGGCCATTTTAGTCTATAAGTATAAGATTGTGGCATCTGTAGCTACTAAACTCGAAGATCCTCCTACCTCGGGTTCTTCTTGCTCATCCTGGTCCTCCAGCTCTCTCTTCTCGTCTGAGTGACCTCGATGAGTAATCTCAAAGACTTGGTGTATTAGTATGTCCTCATCTGACTCATCTCCAAGTGTATCCTCCTTATTGAAGGCCCGATGGAGTGCCTTTATATAGAAACTCATAGGGGAAGTGATCATATAGGGGTTGGGTGCTAAAGTTGTCTCAACTCAAACTGGTGATCCATCAGGAGGAGCTACTGTATCCACATCACAAGTCCTCAGGACCACCTCAGACCTGAAAAGAAATATTGCATATATATTTGATCTACTATATCCACTGGCTAAACTTCTTCTAATAACTATACTGCCTCAACTGACTTTACTACCTCAACTAACTGTATTGCCTCAACTAGTGGTACTACTTCCACTGACTATATTGTCTCGACAGGGGTGTCTGCCTATCGACATCTTTAAACCCACATACTATGGTGAGGCTCCATACGGATAACCGGCTATTGAAGGGCTACCACAACTGGATTAATCTGGGGCCGAGCAGGCTCCTGCTACTGTCTCTATCTATGGCAACATGGGCATCGTCTAACAGTAGGAGTAACTATTATCGGTATAATAATTAGAACTATATCAACTAACTACTGAGGTGGTTGTCCTCTCTGCCACATATACCTCTGCCTCGCAGTTTATCTCTTTAATTGAAGAGTAGCCTTCTCTTGACTGATATACCCTCTACTATGCACTAGGCAAACGATAATCTAAATCCTCTAAGAGAGGGCACAAAAAGAAGCATCCCTGGGGATCCTAGCCCGAGGTAGAGTAGTGGTGATAGGAGAGGCTGTTGTAATGCGGGCAACATCCTCCTCATCCCCACAGTGTGTCAGTGGAGAGAAGCATCCACCATGGATCTCCTCTATCTCAGGTGCAACTATTACATCTGGGGTGGGTGTAACTACAACTGGTCGTGGCCTCTATTGCCTGGGAGCACTCTCCTCTTAATGTGCTCTTGGTGAGCTATCGCAACTGCCATCTGCTATCTATCTGCCTCAGATGCTGCTAGACGGAGTCTCCTATTTCTATTCCTCCTGGCCCTTCTCCCAAGGTCAGAGGTAAAGTCGGAAGGAACATTTGAACCCACTGTCTGGGTGGCAGGGGGAATAAAAAAAATAGGAAGGGTCGGGATCCGCCTGACAGTCTCAAGGTGAGAAAGCTGAGTGAAAACGTAAACCTAATGAGAAGAAGGTAAAGAAGCCTTGATCTGGGCACCCTCTTCCTAGTGAAAGTGGGAGGGGGAACTCGAACTCGAGGTACCTCCTCTAGAATAATATGGGGTAAGAATAGTAGGTTACCTATGCTGAGGGGCTGGAATAAGCTTTGTAATAGGTGTGGTAGGCACTGGCGGCCTGATTACAGGACGAGTAGGGGGAACAAGGAGTGGTCTAGAAACTAGTCACCTAACCACAGGGCATACTGGCTGCGCAAGAATGTGAATGATACGAGCAGGTGCTCGGGTTATTCGTCAAGAAACAAGACGTCCAAAGGGGTGCATGGCTGCACGTCCTCTCCTCTGGGGAGCAGAGAACACAGCAGCCTCAACAGGGGTGGCTCCGCCAAGGGTGATGAATGCCGAGTCAATGAAGGAACCAAAAGTGATTCCTCCAGCAAGGGGACTAGAAAGCAAGGACTAGGAAGAGTCACCCGTGCATCCGAGTCAAAGCTAAAGATAACAAAAGGTACGAACAAAGAAATGACACTGCTACCAAGATAAAGAAATTTAAAAAGATAAGTTAGAATTTAAAATCATGAAAGAAGAAAGGAATAGGGATGGATAAGGGATGGAATAGCGTGCTAGGCTGGAAAGAAGTAAAGTAGGGAGAGACCCTAGCTACGAGGAAGGAACCCTAACTAAGGAAAGACCCTAATTAAGAGTGGGACGGACCTAATCTAAGGAGTACTAATCCTGAAGTACACACAAGAAAAGATAATATATGATCCAAATATGGAGAGAGAAACTTATCCCACCGTGGTCACCAAAAACCTATGGACCTCCAAAATAGCTCCGCTACGACTGTAGAATTTTGGAGGGGTATACAACTGCACCCACCCCAAGGGATAGAGATAATCACGGGCCTTCACGTTCCTCATAAATGGGCCGATGGAATGGCATATTAGACCCTATATATGATTAACCATGGAGGATAGCGGCTCTCTCCTATGCACCTCGATGGGTAATAATATGCATGGCCTGATCACAGTCACAGGTTTACCCCATATCAGTTATAAGCTAACATCACTAAGCTCAACAGACTTGGCTTAACTCCCTGAACCCATTGGGATGGGTCCTGGGGTCTAGCCTGGTCAAATTTGACCAGGTCAACTCTCTGACCTAGTATGGGGGGAAAACAGGTCAACACACTTGAAAGAAATTGGAATACATCCACACTTGATCTAAAGCCAAAACCTAATAAGAGGAATTATAATCTGAACATATTAGTAAATCCTTTTCTTGAAGTTAGATATTTTTCATGTGGCATGCTTGGACACATTTCACACACTTGTACTATTCACCGTAGTATATATTGGGTGTGGAGACCCAAATTGCATGATTCACAGTATAACACATATGCATTACATTCTTCTTTTCATAAGAAGGGACCCAAACCTATTTAGGTTTCTAAATATGATATTTGATAATTTTGTAGGTGTGCTCTCACCAAAGATCTCGTGAGAGCATATGGTACTTGGACAATAGAGGCTTGTGGCTCTTAATTGCATAAACTTGCTACTTAATAAATTTTGATTTGCATATTTATTACTCAGTTGATTATTATTATTTTCTATTCTTTATGTTCTAATTTTGAGTTAGTTCTTTTATTTTTGTTATTATTTTGTAGTGTTTGATGAATATGATCCTAAGGAGTCTAGAATTGAGGACGATGATGGTGTTAGAGAGATTTACAAAGGAGTTAAAAATTTGAAGAAGAGAGTAGAGTCCCAAATCACTGAAGGAGACAAGAGAGATTACCCAAGGAGAAGAAATTTTAAATCTAGAGGAATGGGTTGATCCTACACACACTTTGCCTAGGGATTAGAGATATTCTTTGAGTCATCCTAAAAAACTGATCTTAGGAGACCCTTTTGAAGGTATTAGGACTAGGCATGGACTTATGAAGGAAGTGAATCACTCTGCCTTTATCTCATTGACTGAACCCACCAATATTAATCAAACCTTATCTGATGAGTTTTTAATCTTTGCTATACATGAGAAATTAAACCAATTTGTTAGGAATGATGTTTGGGAGCTTGTAGAAAGATCAAAGGGTCAAAGTGTAGTTGGAACTAAATGGGTCTTTAAGAATAAGATGAATAATTCTAGTGTGGTGGTTAGGAATAAGGTAAGATTTGTAGCTAAGGGGTACAACCAAATAAAAGGGATTAATTTTTAGGAGACCTTTGCCCCTATAGCTAGATTGGAAGTCATTAGAGGGCTACTAGCCTTTGCTTGTTATAAGAGATTTAAGCTTTACCAAATGAACTTAAAGAGTTCCTTTTTAAATGGAATAATAAAAGAGGATGTGTTTGTTGAGCAACCCCCAGGTTTTGAGAGCTTCAAATTTCCAAATCATATTTTCAAATTAAAAAAGGCCTTATATGGATTAAAATAGGTACCAAGAGCTTGGTATGAGATGCTTAGCACATTTTGACTAAAGAGGGATTATGTTAAGGGAAGTGTTGACACCACCCTTTTTTTTAGGAAAGTAGGAGATGAGTTACTCATTATTCAGATATATGTTGATGATATACTTTTTGGATCTTCTGATAAAAGCTATGTGATAATTTTTCTAAAATAATGAGTAAGGAGTTTGAGATGAGTATGATGGGAGAATTGTCCTATTTTTTGGGATTTAGCATAAGATAATTAGATGATAGAACTTTTATAAGTCAATCAAATTATATTAAGGATATCTTGAAGAAATATGAAATGGATAAAGCTAAGCCAATAAATACTCTCATGATTTCTAATATTCAGATGGATAAAGACTCAAATGAAAAATCTGTTGATCAAAAGAAATATAGAGGGATGATTGGATCTTTTGTTTACCTGACTACTAGTCAACCTGATATAATGTTTAGTGTTTATCTCTATGCTAGATTTTAAGCTGATCCTAAAAAATCCCACCTGACTACAGTTAAGAGAATTCTTAAATATCTTTTGGGAACCCAAAACTTAGGAATCTGGTATCTTAGGTACAACACTTCTTTTGAGATTATTGGATGTTCTAATTTTGATTTTGCAAGATATAGGGTGGATAGAAAGAGCGCTTCTAGAACTTGCTAATTTATAGGACAATCTTTAGTCTCCTGGTCTAGTAGAAAAAAAAACTCTATTGCACTTTCCACTACTAAAGCTAAGTATATTGCCTTAAGAAGTTGTGTGGCCCAAGTCCTTTGGTTTAAGCTACAAAATTTTGGATTTAGGATTTTATATAGGCATAATTTTAATCCTTTGTGATAACACTAGTGTCATCTGCATCTCTAAGATTCCTATCCAACATTCAAGGACCAAACACATTGACATAAGGCATCACTTTATTATAGACCATATGACCAAATGAGACATTGAGTTACACCATGTGACAACTGAAAATCAATTGGCTGACATCTTTACTAAACCACTGGCTTTTAACACTGTTAACATCTTAAGGACCAGATTAGGTGTAATTGATATAAATGCTTAAACTTGTTGTTTATTGAATTCTGAATTTTCTATTTTGTTGATTTTTTTTTGTTCACTTTGCTTATTTTACTTTTCACTAGTTTTTTTTTCTCTTCTTTATTTTATTTATATTATTTTAGTTTTTTATTTTTGTGATCACTACTGAAATGATATTTTATGTCATATTTTTTATTTTTTGAAAATTTGTAATCAATATTATATATCTCTTAATTTGTTAAAAACACCGTTGATTATTTCTCTTCCTCTAACCTCTTTTAGTGGTGTAATTTTCTTTCTAAATAAAAGTTTATCAAAAATACGAACTGGAATTTATAATTAAAACCTTTTATATCTTGCTACATTAATCTATCTTATATTTATAATGTTCAAAGTCTTTATATTACTTTCAAGTTTTCTTGTCATATTGTCATTGTATTTATCATATAATTTTGATTATATTTTGTGCTTTGTTCTTCCTTATATTAGAGAGTGAGTTTTTCTTCTCTAATATCTAGAAGATATACTCACAACTGAGAGTATTTAAGAGTTTTGAAAAGGAATCTAGCTTGTAAAAAAAAGTAGCCAATGACATCAAATCAAAAGATACGCAATGACGCCAAATTAAAAATTATACATAAAGTGTATCAAAAATCAAAAGATGCTCAAAGTGCACCAATCAATTGATAAGAGATATAAAATGAGCCTATAAATGGCAAGCTTCCTTCCCTTTCAATACTTTTAAATCTTAGAAGAATTCATGTGTCACTTGATATTTTTAAAGCCTTGATTTCAAATTTCACGATTGTGATAAATTACTTTTTTACATTATTCAATAAGATATTTTTTCTGAAACCAAGTCTTTAACTGATCTCTTTATCTTATCCAATTGATTTTTTTGAGTTAGGTCTTTTGTTTTCAAAAGATAATTTTGCCCTTAGAGAAGTCCGAGCTGGTTAACAAGATCAGATATTCTACCTAATTTCGATAATGTTAACTCATTGGTCTCACAAGTATTTAAAATCAATCACATGGAGACATTATCAATTTCATGCTTAGATTAAAAAAAAACTTTACTTTCATTCTTCTTTTTTCTTTTCTGGTTTTTTCTCCTTTTTTGTGATATCAAAAGGGAGAGTAGTGTTTAAGTTATTTTTTATTTATTTAGGTTTTTTTATTTTATTTAGATATGATTATTTGATTATTTTTCATCATCAAAAGTAGGAGATTATTGCAAATCTAATTTCAGGGAATAGAATTTTGATGATATCAAACACTTTTATTTATCTACTACTATCTTGCCTACTAATATTTTAGGTCCACAAGATTAAGCTGTAAGTTAAACCAGCTCAAGATTGGGTAGATTAGGACTTAATTAGTTTATAATATATGAAACTGTTGTTAAGAGAGTTGCTATTTGCATGTTTTACATTCTTGTAACTTGTATAGTTTTGATGATTTCAAATATTATTATTTTATGTATAGTTATCTCCTAACACTTTTTGAAAGAGTTGTTTTTGCTCTTGTGTGTACTAATATTTTAGGAAAATCAAACTCCAGACTATAAAGACTTCAAATCAAATTCAGCATGATATACTTTGTGTATTTAAAAACTTGTATTTTTCTTTGAATTAAATTTGAGAGGGAGTGATTGTAATTGAGTGAATACACACACACACACTTTAGGAGATCTTGAGAAATTTGTATTGATCGTACGGAATGAACATAGTTCATACGGGACGATCAAGTCAGTCATCTCCTCATAAGAGCAATGGAACGAACAGGAATTGAAGAAATTTTTTTATGTCATGATCGTCCAAGACGAAGTGTATTCGTCCCAGGACGAAATGTTCTCTGGAAAATTTTTGTTCTAGAACGAAGTGTATTCGTTTTAGGACAAGTTGCACTCTAGAGCATTTTCATCCAAGATGAAGTGTATTTGTCCCAGGATGATTTGCCCTCTAGAAAAATTTTATCCAGACAAACCCATAATTCATCCCAGGACGAAGTGAACCGACTTTGAAAATTAAGTGTAGTTCTGCAGTTTTTCGGAACCAATTTATGGAGTAACTGTTCGTACTGGACAAACCTAGTTCGTACGGGATGATGTGTGTCTACGAAGTCATTTCGTACCCATATACATTAGGTTCGTTTCCAACGCATTTAAGTAAAATCATCCAGGATGATCCATGATCGTACGGGACTATCCAATTCGTATTGACTTAAAAATTTGCAATTTTTGGACGCTTTTTGTGTCTTTCTTATAAATAGTCCAAACTAAACTGCCACATAATCTTTTTGCCTACTGATCTTCATACCTATTGATAGAATAGTCAAGGAGAGAGTGTGAGAGAGTGTTTGAAGGAGAATTCTTGCCATTGGAGTGTGAAGGTTTCACTTAGTACTCAAAGGTAAGAGTCTTTACTCTTGGTTTGTGATTACTTCACTTTTTTCTCTTTTCCTTCTAAAATTCTTGTGAGAAGATCTGTCAAAGAGATCCGGTTCTCTGTCGACACTTGGAGAGTGTGAACAGCCAAAGGATTTTCTGCCCACACTTGGAGAGTGTGAATAGCTGAAGGGTTCTCTACCCACACTTGAAGAGTGTGAACAGCCGAAGGGTTCTCTGCCTACACCGAGAGAGTGTAAAAGGATGATAGTTCTCTGCCAACATTGGGGATAGTGTAAAAGGACGAAGGTTCTCTGCCAACACTAGGGATAGTGTAAAAGGACGATGGTTCTCTGCCGCACCGGGTAGTGGTGGAAAGAGTATTTGTAAAGGCTTATCCACCTTGCTGTGGGTGCAAAAGGAGAGTCATTATTGGTATTAGTGCAATACTTGGAGGGTGCCTCTGGGGAGTGGATGTAGGTCTGGTTTTGACTGAAGCACTATAAACCTCGTGTCTTTATTTTTTCCGCTGTCTTTTTTATTTCTGTGTTTTTACTTTTAAAACTGTGGTTGAAAAATGTTTTCTACAAAACTCATTAAAGTTTATTTTTCGATTTAAAAATCAAAAAGAGGGATTAATTTTTTAATTACCAATTCACCCCCCCTAGTGGTTAGCCGCTGGGACATAAACTTTGGTTTAACAACCTAATTCATAGTAAATGAGTTTCAACAACTGTATCTTTTACCTTTTTTTGAGTCCATTAAATATTGTGGGTTCTGATGCTAAGTAACCTTGCACACAAACTTGTAGGAAATTTTTTAAATATTTTAGAGTTTTCTATTTTTGCTCACATCATTCGGGATGATCAAAAAATTGGCCTGGATGATTAGTTAAAAATAGAAACCCTAATTAGGGAATCCTGGTTAAGGAAGCTGTCATTAAGTGCATCTTCCTGGATAATATTCATATCGGCCGGGATGGTAGGCTCAAATAAGAAAGAATTAACTTCCATATCTACTTAGGTATCTTTTATTTTTGGACATCATCCAGGACATCATCCCAGACAATGCAATGAAATTATGCCTAAATTAATCTAATAATTAAGGAAAGCATTTAAGATTTGATTGCTTGATCTTATCATCCTGAACGATTGCAAGATCGACTAGGTTGATCTATTTAAAAACCTTAGTTATTCTTAGAAGATCAAATATCGATCAGCTTCTATTCAAGGTGATGTTCTGAATGATATGCACTGAATTGAAATAATCATCCAGGATGATCGTGAGATTGATCTGGACGATCAGGCTATTTTTCCATCATCTAGACATCCATTCAGGGTGATGTTCTGGATGATATTCAATGACTTATACTAATCATACAGGATGATATCCTACCATCCCAGATGATATGAATAAAAAAACCTTCTGATCATCCTAAATCATCCTGGTTGATTAAGCTAAATTTGTACTGATCTTATAGGATGATATTTATATCATCCTGGATGTTAAAGTAATTTATTATAATTAAAAGCTATTCTGAAGCTCTTCTATCTAAGATCTCTTGTTTTACCTGAGAGATCATCTTTTGCTACCATTCTGACCTAAGAAAGCTAAGAGGAGAGGGAGAGAGAGAGAGAGAGAGAGAGGATCTTGTGAGTGGGAATTTGTGAGGGGTTTCATAAATATTGCTCTAAGAAAGGATCAAGGTTCTCTGCCTACTTTAGGAGGAAGAAAAAAGAGTTGGGTTCTCTATCTCATCGGGGTTGGTGAAAAGGAGGTTTGTACAGTCTTCTTCACATTGCCGTGGGAGCAAAAAGATAGTCACTAAGTTTAGTGTAATACTCGGAGGGCACCTCCGGCGAGTGGACATAGGTCGAGTTGACCGAACCACTATAAATCTCTATATTCATTATTACTGCTTCAGCATTTAATTTCTGCATTTTGATTTCTTTATGATGAACTTTGGTTTGAGTTTGTGTTTTGATTAAAATTTTTTTTAAATACCAATTCACCCCCCTCTTGGTTAGCCTTGGGTTAGTTCATAAGAGCTTAACATCCCTATTGAGCTTTCACTTTCCTCTACTTAACTGCCAGTAGACCGGACATAATATTTAGTGTGTGCCTCTGTGCCCAATTTCAAGCTGATCTAAAAGAGTTTCACTTAACTATGATCATAAGAAACCGTTGATATTTACTAAGAACCGCAAACTTAGGAATTTGGTATCCTAGATATAGTTCCTCCTTTGAAATCTTACGGTACTCAAATTCTGATTTTGTTAGATATGAGGTTGATAGAAAAATCACATATGAAACCTGTCAATTTATAGGACAATCCTTAGTTTTTTTGGTTCAGTAGGAAGCAAAATTTGATAGCTCTCTCCATGGCTGAGATAAGATATATATAATAGTATATAATAGTAGAAAGTTGTATTATACAAGTGCTATGGTTGAAACAACACTTCTATATTTTATATTACCTGTAAGAACCATCTCACATATGTGTGATAACATGAGTGCAAATTGCATATCTAAAAATCAAATTCAACACTCTCCAACAAAATACACAAACATTAGACATCACTTCATAAGAGATTATGTACCTAAAGGAGACAGAATTGTAGCATATTGCTACAGGAGATCAATTGGAAGATATATTCACAAAACCACTAACCTATTACACCTTTAGCATTTTGAGGATAAAACTTGGTGTCATAGACATTCATGCATGATAAAAAAATCAATTAAAAAAATTGTTCTAAGGTGTTTCCTGATCATCACACACTCACCTCATTGAACTCCAAAACTTTTTGTCACTATCATATTGTACAACTTTTTTTATACTATATGATCTATCAAAACTACACAGATCACAACCTTCTGTTAAACCAACAGTTCAATTTCTTATCTGCATATCATACTATATGATTATCATCGTACTATACAATAAACACGGTTATGCATTCAAATTATTTGGTATGATATAATTGCACTTCGTACTATACGATATCTCTTCTTCGTACTATACGATCGACATGTACAAACAGATTGGGATGAATTAAACTCAGTCAGTACGATATAATTGAACTTCATACTATACAACCACCTGTTTGTATTGTATGAATAATTTCATTAAAGGTCGTACTAATGACTCCTCAGGATGAATGCAATTCATTTAGATCGTACTCTACGATTTGACCACCTTTATCCAACCATTCATCCAGATGACATAATTCCTTAATCATATTGTACGATCCACGGTCAGACTATATGATTAGCCAAAAATTTTATAAATTTGAGAGGAACTAAGATCACTTCACTCATCCTCTCCTCACTACACTCGCTCTCACTTGTTCTTACTCGATGCAAGGAAGCGCGGGCGACTCGTCTTAAGAAGCTCTTCTTCCTCTCATCGCCACGATGATCGATTTTTATCTTCCATGGATAATGAAGTGTACCATAAGTTCAAGGCTTGTAAGATAACTCTCTCTTATGCTAAATCCAGCAGCCTTAAACTTTGAGGTGATGAGCCTCTTTGCTTTCACCACTTTACAATTCCTTCTCACCCTAGCATTCTCTTTCAATTATGAGCTCCTTTTTGAATTCTTTGCAAATCTAACATTCAATTAAGAAACCTTGACCCTTATCTCTTTTGTATGCTGTCAAAATGTCAAAATCACTATAGCAGATGTCTCTTAATATATTGGGCTTTCTACTAAAGGTCTTAGAGCCCACTCTTTCATTATAAATGAATTTGACTCGAGTGCCATCAATCTAGTCCTTAGGAAAGTTAGTTTTAAGCGATACTAACCACTTGTCCAGTCTCTAATCTAAAATGTCTGCATCATTCAACATATTCTTAGAACATCAATCATACCCAAAGCTGGGGATAGGATACGCATGACCCCAATCCTATCTATTGTCACCTACCTAATCATGTCAATTACTAAGTTTGATGAAACAGACTTAATTCTTGACTATATCCAGAACATCACCCTAGTTTGCCTTTCTACCACCAGCAAAAAATTCAATTTAGCTCTTGGTCACCTCATAGAATACATTATTCACTACAAATATAAGTTAACCTATCCGAGTGAACCCGACAATCTACCTATTTTCTATATGGATGCCTCCTTTCATATTTTATTTCATCAGGGACAAGTGCATGAAAAGCCAAATTTTGATGACGAAGAGGAGGCTGCTCCACTAGGAGAACCTGCTCCATCGAGAAGACCTACATCGCAACGAGGACCTACACCTGCTTATCCTCATGATAATATAATCAAATAACTTGAGCAACTCTAAATCTGACTTGACTCTCACATCCAATCATAACACCAACAGTACGAGGAGGACATATGATGATTTGGGGAAATATTTTCTTCGATTGATCAATAGTTTGTGTCCATCCACCCTACTTTCAGCCACCTTCACCACCACCTGATCAGGATCCTTCTTATTGACTATGTCACTATCTTATTTTATCTAAGTTTCTATTTGGTACTCTTTTTGGTGATGTCAAAAGGGGGAGAAGATTTTTGATTACTTTAGTTAGTACACCTTATTTTGACGTCATGTTTGCCATGCCTTTTTATTTCTAATGAAATGCATGTTTGTTTATCTATTCATGTTTCTATTCATATTTTTATGCTTACTTAAAAAATTAAAAAATATAAAAATATAAAAAAATTTATGCTAACTTGCTTATCGACAATATTATTTAACATAATAAAAAAGGGGGAGATTATTGCAGTCCATACCACTAGCCTGAGATTTTGATGATGAAAAATAATGCTGATTGAATTATGTCATTATTCATTGAATATTTTTTAATGTTGCTCTTGTCTTTCAGTACTATCATTTCAAGGAGATCACATATTGCTCAAGACATCAGATGACTTGAGACTGGGTAGAATAGGATGTAAAATCTATAACTTTGTATTTTTTCTTTTATTCTTTTTCTCTTTTCTTGAGTCCTGACATAAAGTGTATATAAACTAAGCAATAATGCTCACACACAGGGGGAGAATTATTTTTTAAAGGAACATTTTTTATTTTCTGTAGATTATACTGTATGTTTTAGATAGTACTGTACAAACTACTATGGCTCAACGGCTATTCTCTGTGAACTAATTATATAGTATTATTATAATTATAATATATGATATGTTTTTGATTTGAAACCCTAGCTGTCAGATTAATTTAAGAAAGTTTTTAAATCTTGAATTTTGAACTGATCGTACTGTATAATCGCATCATAAAGTACGAATATCTGAATACTTACTTAAATTAACCCCCATGATTAGTCAATTAAATCAAGGATTAATTACTGATTGGTGATCGTACTGTATGATATGATTAGTACCGTACAATGTGAAAGTTCGTTAGGGATGTTAAGCCCTATAAAACTGGCCCAAAGCTAATTTAAAAGAGAGAGGTGAATTGGAAAACTTTAAAACTAAAGATAAAACTAAAACCAATATCACCACATAGAAAATCAACGATGCAGAAATTAAAGTGCGGAAGTAATAAAGAAAGAACACATCTGATTTATAGTGGTTCGGTCAAACCTTGACCTACGTCCACTCCTTGGAGGCACCCTCCAAGTATTGCACTAACACAAGTGTCTCTCCTTTAGCCCCTACAGATAGGCGGAGAAGCCCTTACAAAATCACTTCCACCTCTCCCGGTGCGGCGGAGTTGCTGGGTCCTTTGACACCAAAGAGACTTCTTCTTTGGTGAACTTACCTCGAGACAAGCCTTGAATCCGATGGTACTAAGGTGCGAGTTCGCCGGAGCAACCGTGTGGAACCCCCTCCACACTCCCTTGAGCCCCCCTCACAGGATCTTCTCCCTCTCTCAAACTCCACCCTTTTCTCTCTCCCTTTCAAGCTCTCTCTTCAAGTTTCCCCCACAAGAACGAAGCTACAATGACTGCCAAAGACACTTACAAAGTGCCTTGTCATAGCTTAAATAGAAGAGCTAAAAACGAGCTCATTAATGCAAGTTGCCGACATTATCGTCCAGGACGATAGTCATATCGTCCTGGCCGATTAGTTCAAATTCAGCTCAACGACCTGGGACGATTTGGGACCATCAGAAGAAAATTGGTTACATCGTCCTGGACGATATCACGATCGTCCAGGCCGATTAGTTTAAAACCGATTTCAATCGTCCTGATCATCGCCCTGAATACAAGCTGTCCGATGTAGATCATCCAGGTCATCATCCTGGCCGATCATGCGATCGTCCCGGACGATGTGATCGTATTAATCAACCATTAATACTTTCCAAAGATACCAGATCAATTTAGACATGATTGAGTTAAATCATCCTGGACGATAATAATATCATCCTGGCTGATTTCCTAAAACAAAGAATTCCTAAACTGATTATGGCGGTTGATTCTTTCTGAATTGAGATTATCATCCTGGCCGATACAAGTATCGTCCAAGCTGATCTATTGACGGCTACCTTAATGTGGATGTCCTAATGAGGGTTTCTGGTTTTGGACATATCGTCCAGGATGATATAAATATCGTCCCGGTCGATATTATCAAAAATAGAAATCTTATAGGGAACAACAGGAGATCTTATAAATTACAATCCAACTGGTCCCACACCAAATACAACAGACTCAAGAAAGGAAAAAGATTACAAACTGGCTCAGACCTAGTCTACCCAATCTTGAGTTGATTCCAAATTGCAGTCCGATCATGGGAACCTGAAACGTTAGCACATAAGGCAATCGTAGACAAATAAAGAATATTTGCTATCATCAAAATCATAAACCATAGATCCGCAACAATCTCCCCCTTTTTGATGATGGCAAACAATTCAATTTGAATTTTCAAAAAAATAAATCCTCCTAATCTCCCCCTCACTAGAATAAATCCTTTTAAAAAAAAAATAGGGGAGATGAAAATATTTTTGTTATTTTAAAATTTTTGAAAAGAAAAAAGAAACAATGTTCTCCCCCTTTGACATTATCAAAAAGAGAGGAGGCACAAATAAGAAACAAAACGAACAAAAAACATTCCCTGATCAAGTGAAAAAACAAATGTTCTTAAAATGAGAAAGTTACCTCTGGGTTTTAATCAAAAAACTTAGTAGAATTGGATTGACAACACATAGCCCAGTAAAGGTTAGAAAATCAAGAATTGATAATCCAAACTCAAGTTCTTTAAAAAGGCTCAAAAACTTTTTAATTCAATATCTAAATCAAGGAATAAATTAGAGAAAGAAACAATAATTTTTTAAAACTCCTTTCATAAAATATATCTAATAGAAGATTAATGCACGATTTGTTGAATCATGAATCAAGATTTTCAAACTCAAGCATCGAAAAATCAAGGGTTTTCTTAAGCTTTAAGAAGTATAAGAATGGTTAGAATTAAAATTTAGTGGGCTCATTTTATGCCTCTTGACAATTGGTTGGCGCACTGCGCATCTTTTGATACACTTTGTGTATTCTATATTTTTTAATTTTGGCGCTTTGCGCATCTTTTATTTTTGGCATTATTGGCCAATTTTTTGATTATGCTACCTTTCTGAAATCTTAAATACCAAAAGTAAACACATACTATTGATAAAGCAAATTGTTTGATTAAGAAAATTTTGAATTAAATTCAACAACTTGCAAAAGATTCCTATGCGATAAATAAAATATAGGGAGATAAAAAATTTAGTTTCAAAAATCAATTTAAAAGATGAAAAAGATTTTAAATCAAAAAGTAGAAAAACCTCTTTTAGGAAACAGAGATTGAAAGTCAAAAACATGAGTTTCCTTCCTTTGATTGTTTTTAGAGAAGTCAATCACAACTTACTAAAGATTTCAAGAAAAATTAGAAAGTAAATTTTTCATTTCTAGAAAAGTGGATGTGTGTGTTGATCAGAAAAAAAATACGAAACAAAACAAGTAAAATTAAAAAATCTAATAAACAATAAAAAAAATAACAAAGAAAAACTCAAATAAGGCTTTTATCCATTATCTCTTTCTTGGTCTGATGCTTCAGAAACCAGATCTGCCTATGAGATTTTTTGCTTTTCATTATTTCCCTAGTTTAAATTTAACTTCGCCTTACCCTTTTCTTTGGCAGGGAGAATTCTTAAATTAGGGCACTCATTTTTCATATGTCCAGGTTTCCTACATCGAAAGCAAACAATGTTAGAGGAAATATGGACATCCTTACCACTTTTACCTTTCATCCACTTTTGCTTATGCATTGGTGAGCTTTGTGATTTGTTTGACAATTCATTGCTATCGTCACCAACTAAGCTTCCTCTTTCCGTATCTTCAGCTTTTAGAATGATCGTTTCACCTGCATCCAAAAGTCTTTGACCCAACCCTTTCTCATAGGCAATGAGTGAGCCAATCAAATTATCAATAGAATAATCATTCAAATCTTTTGATTCACAAATAGCAACAACTTTAGCATCAAATTTTTCAAGTAAACAACGAAGAATTTTGTTAACTTTTTCAAAATTTGAAAAATCTTTTCCTAAGGCATGCAATGATGTAGTAATTTGAATAAACCTTGTATACATGTCTAAAATCGTTTCAAAAGGTTTCATAGAAAACATTTCAAAATCGTGCATTAAAATATTCAACTTTGATTGCTTGATTTCATTAGAGCCTTCGTATATGGTGTGCAATTTATCCCAAACTTCCTTACCAGTAGTGCACGTAGAAATTAACAAAAAATCATCAGAATTTAAAGCACATAAAAAGTAATTTAAAGATTTTGCATTTAATTGAGCATCCATTCGTCCATCCCTATTCCATTGATGAAAAGGAATATCAGTTTTAATTTCATTAACAATACGTGATGGTGATGAATAACAGGTTAAAATCATATGCCACATACGAAAATCAATCGATTGCAAAAAAGTAGACATGCGAATTTTCCAAAAATCAAATACAATATTTTCAAACAATGGTGGTCTAGTGATTGAATATCCTTCCGCAAAAATACGATTAGAAATATTAGCCATGGATCGAAAATCAAAAGTTTTTAAAAACTTATTTTATGAAAACCGCTCTGATACCACTTGAAAGTTCGTTAGGGATGTTAAGCCCTATAGAACTGGCCCAAAGTTAATTTAAAAGAGAGAGGTGAATTGGAAAACTTTAAAACCAAAGATAAAACTAAAACCAATATCACCACATAAAAAACCAACGATACGGAAATTAAAGTGCGGAAGTAATAAAGAAGAACACACCGGATTTATAGTGGTTCGGTCAAACCTTGACCTACGTCCACTCCTTAGAGGCACCCTCCAAGTATTGCACTAACACAAGTGTCTCTCCTTTAGCCCCCACAGCTAGGCTGAGAAGCCCTTACAAAATCACTTCCACCTCTCCCGGTGCGGCGGAGTTGCCGAGTCCTTTGACACCAAAGAGACTTCTTCTTTGGTGAACTTACCTCGAGACAAGCCTTGAATCCGATGGTACTAAGGTGCGAGTTCGCCGGAGCAACCGTGTGGAACCCCCTCCACACTCCCTTGAGTCCCCCATCACAGGATCTTCTCCCTCTCTTAAACTCCACCCTTTTCTCTCTCCCTTTCAAGCTCTCTCTTCAAGTTTCCACCACAAGAACGAATCTACAATGGCTGTCAAAGACACTTACAAAGTGCCTTGTCATAGCTTAAATAGAAGAGCTAAAAACGAGCTCATTAATGCAAGTTGCCGACATTATCGTTCAGGACGATAGTCATATCGTCCTGGCCGATTAGTTCAAATTCAGCTCAACGACCTGGGACGATTTGGGACGACCAGAAGAAAATTGGTTACATCGTCCTGGATGATATCACGATCGTTCAGGTCGATTAGTTTAAAACCGATTTCAATCATCTTGATCATCGCCCTGAATACAAGCTGTCCGATGTAGATCGTCCAGGTCATCGTCCTGGCCGATCATGCGATCGTCCCGGACGATGTGATCGTATTAATCAACCATTAATACTTTCCAAAGATACCAGATCAATTTAGGTATGATTGAGTTAGATCATCCTGGCCGATTTCCTAAAACAAAGAATTCCTAAACTAATTATGGCGGTTGATTCTTTCTGAATTGAGATTATCATCCTGGCCGATACAAGTATCGTCCAGGCCGATCTGTTGACGGCTGCCTTAATGAGGATGCCCTAATGAGGGTTTCTGGTTTTGGACATATCGTCCCGGTCGATATTACCAAAAATAGAAATCTTATAGAGAACAACAGGAGATCTTCTAAATTACAATCCAACTGGTCCCACACCAAATACAACAGACTCAAGAAAGGAAAAAGATTACAAACTAACTCAGACCTAGTCTACCCAATCTTGAGCTAATTTCAAATTGCAGTCCGATCTTGGGAACCTGAAACGTTAGCATATAAGGCAATCGTAGACAAATAAGGAATGTTTGCTATCATCAAAATCATAAACCATAGATCCGCAACACAATGAACCGATGCTATTTTTTATCGTCCTGAACATCGTACCAAATGATCCCTTAAATTTTGAACTAATCATACTAGACAATGTAAACATCATACTGAATGACCTGAAGCTTTTAAAAGATCATACTATACAAAATTGGATTGTACTAGATGATGAACAGAGATGAGTTTTGGTCATCCCAGTGTTCGTCTTATATGAATAGAAGAAATATAGCATATTATACTGGATAAAATTTGTATCATATTTTACGAAATTATTCAGAAAAATTGCATGTTTGTACTCCTTCATACTAGAATGAAGGCTATTTTGAACTGATCGCACAGTTCAATCTTGGCTCGTACTATACGAGCATAAATGGTTCAATTGAAAATTTAGGGTTTCTTGGAGCCTAATTTATATATGATACTTTTATCTTTTTTAAATAACAAGAGAGAGGAACATGAAAAGAAGGGGAACTCTTGAGAGGGAGCTACTTGATGAAATTTTAGGGATTGTGAGAGGAAGGTCAAGGTGGGTTTATGAGGGAGAAAGAGTTTGAGGGGATCACACGGTAGATCCAAGCTTGCTGCACGTTTGCTGCTTCTTTGGCCCGAGAAAATATTATGGGATCTCTTTAAGGAGGAAAGCCTTCAAGGTCTGTGTCCTCCAAGGTACTTTGCATTCTCTAGGAGGAAGATGAATGAGAAGATTCGCTGGCATCACCGGGAGGGTGACATAGCGTTTGGTACTCAGCCACACTGGGGAAGGTGAAAGTGAGGTTATGTAAAGGCATCTCTGCCTTGCTGTGGGGGAAAAAAGGAGAATAACATTTTAGTAGTGAAATTCTTGGAGTGGAGGACGCTAGGGAGTGGACGTATGTTAAGTGACCAAACCACCATAAATCATCTAGTGTGATTTTTCCATTTCCTATACTTTACTTATGTTTTGCATATTATATTTGCTATAACAACTTGGTGAAGATTATATTCTGGATCTTTGTTGTGTGATTTAAAATTTCATTATTTATGTTGCAATCATGATTTAATCATTCGCTTCTCTATCAAGTTAATTTTTGTTTTAAAAAAAATTAGAACTCCTGTTTAGGAAATTTTATTATTACAAATATTTTCAATTCACCCCCCCCCCCCCCCCCCTCTTTTTGGTGCATCTCATACTTTTACTATATAGGACAATTAGTTAAATTTCATTGAAATTTTGTTTGGTTAAAAGGCTTAACTGAATATATAATTAAAGTTTACATATTAATTATTTAAAATTAATTTTAAAATTTATTTTAAAGTAATAAAATTGCTCATCGAGGCCTTGGGACTAATTTAATAGCCTCATAGACCTAGGTTACCTAGTGATAACCAGTATAATTAAGTGATTTAATTTGATTAAGATTTAAAAGTTAATATAATTTTAAATTAAGATTGATTGGTTTCTAATTTTTATGATTTAAGTTTTTAAATTTTTTTATTAACCGATTCGTGGTGTTGGGCCACGAGGCTCGAGAAACAAAGCCTTAGGAGACGAAGCCCCGTAGCCTAGAGTAGTCCATCCTAAAAACTTCATCTTTGAAGTGTTTTTATGTATTAAATGGTTAGTTGAGTGATTTTACATTGATTTAAAATTTTCTGGAATTTAAAATTAAGAATAATTTTTGGAATTTTTTATATTATTTTAATTATTTAATTAAGGGATCAAAATTTGACTTTCTAAATAACCTTGATTTCTCAAAAGTTAGTATTTTTAAAACATATTAGACATTAAGATAATCAGTTAGACTATACGTTACTGGATTTAGATTTTTCTACATTTAATTATAAATTTTTATATTTTTTATTTGAATTTTGACTTAAGTTTGACAGAATTATTGAATTTGACTGATTTTTGAAGGATTAATATTTTTTTATAAATATTAGTTTTACATATGAATTGAATTCCTTTTAATTTGGTCAATTTGGAACTTTTTAAAATTAATTATAATTTTTCAAAATTTGATTATTTATTGAATTATTGATTTAATTTAAGGTCTTTTAATAATTTTGCTCTAAATAAATTTCAAACTTTTTGAAATTATGTCCAAAGATTAGGAATGACCTAAGGAGGGATTGTCAAGTGATGCCAATAGACTTGATGAGCTGATGGGAGGCCTTGGAGAGGATTTGATATTTAAGGGTAAAGATTTGAATGCATTTACATGCATTAAAGGAGGTTTGACCAAACCATAATGGATTAACTTGGCCAAAATAGCTATGGCTTAGCTAAAGGTAGATTTAAGAATATTTAGATCATGCATTTGAATGGTTTGGAAGGTTTGGAAGGTTTGGATGGTTTGGATTAGACATCCCAAATGATTTAACCCAAATGGGTCAAGTTTGACGTAGCTTAAGTTTGAGTTGAATCTAGATTAATCTAAGATCTAGATTGATCCTAGTGATCTCACTCATAAAAGAGGTCAATACATATAACCTTGGATAGGTCATACATCCTTGGAGGATTCTCTCAACCTTTTCCATACAGGTTAACATCGTCGAGCATGGCTCTAACATACAACCTTGGATAGGTCATACATCCTTAGTGGATTCTCATGACCTCTTTCATATAGGTTAATGTCATCGACTAGGCCTCTAACATACAACATTCGATAGGTCATACATCCTTAGTGGATTCTCTCGACCTCTTCCACATAGGTCAACATCATTGAGCATGGCTCTAACATATAATCTTGGATATGTTATACATCCTTAGTGGATTCTGTAGACCTCTTTCTCATAGGTTAAATTCATTAAGCAATACATTGACAAATAATCTCGGATAGGTCATATATTCTTGGTTGATTCTCTGGACTATTTTCACAGAGGTCAACATCATCCAACGATGCTTTGAGTGCTATAAAGATTTCATAAAAGTAAGTGGTTGATAAAATTATCACTCATATGAAAAACTTAGCCATCTAAAAACACCTCAAAAAGTATGGGGGAAAATAGCTTTTCTCAAAGATGCATAAATAATTTAATTTTCTCTGGAGGACTTCAGTTCAAATGAAAAGTAAGCATCTAGTTTATATAATATCATATAGAATACCATTAGAGTTACTCTTCAAAATTATACATCAAGTATACATTCATTTTTGCAAGAAGCTAAAATTAAAAATTACACTGGTTTCATTTATACAAGCATCTCCTACAACTTCTTATTCAAAGAAAGATAAAAAACTAATCATCTTCAGGCTTTCAATCAATTGACATTGTTAGTGTGTCCCTAGACTACCAATAAGGCGTACTGTTCTGACCCCTTCCATCGGGGATGTCTGATGTCCGTACACATTTGTATGGATGTATATTTCTTTATCAGAATGTAATTGGACTACCCCCATCATCAACCCTTCACCTGATGTCCACTGTCAGTCCTTCAATTTGTATATGACATCATAAGCTAATCGTTCGACTACTATTAGGAGCACACTCTCTAATTATCTCCTTTAGTTCTCCTTTCGATCTTAGAGCATTTTACACATTCACCTAGCTGTCAATCGTCATTAGATTTCTTCTCAAACATCATCAAATTTCTTTCCAGATACTAATAATTAGTGGTTTTCCTCCCAAGTACAATCAACACCAGATCTTCTAAAAATACCCTCTCGTGCAATAAGTAGTTGGTTTTTATCTATCAAGGGCTATCTATATAGAGAATAAACTCTCATTGTTACTTCTTCTAAATAAGAGAGGGGCATTTGAAGCTCGATAAGAAATGCCACATATCTCAAACAGTGGATTGCCTATAATATAAGAAGAAGAATATAATAGAAGAAAAAGGGAGGAAAAAACCCCTTCTACATAAGAGAGGGGAACTGAAGCTTGATAGGGGATGCCACCAATCTCAAATAGTGGAATGCCTCTAATGTAAGAAGGAGAATACAAGAGAAGTAAAAGGGATGAGGAAAAAATCACTGTCTATAAAAGAGAGGGGCGCTGAAGCTCGAAAGGGGATGACACCTATCTTAAATACTAGAATGCCACTAATTTAAGAAGAAGAATACAAGAGTAAAAAAGGGAGGAGGAAAAAATTTCCTTCTACGCAAGAAAGGGGCACTAAAATTTGATAGGGGATGCCATATATCTAAGATAGTATAATGCCTCTAATATAAGAAGAAGAAAAGGAAAGGCTAAAAAAATATAACTTCTACAAAATGAGAGGGGTACTGAATTTAAGTAGGGGATGCCGCCTACTAAAAATAGTTGAAAGCCTCAACTAAAAGAGAGTTAGAGGAAGAAGAGAGAAGAAGGGAGGAGCATTTTGCCTCATGCCTCAATGGGGTAATTATAGGATGAAGAGGGAGGAAATTAATAAAATATGGGAGGGAAATTTGTCTCCAATTCATTCAAAATTTTTTATAAAATCCTTCTTGAAAAAATTTGGGACCCAAATATGCAATTTTCGAAATTAAAAAAGATTTCAGTGTGGGCTCCATGGCAAAAAAAAAAAAAAAAGCTCTTTGGCTAGAGCCGCTTTATGTGGCTCTTTCAAAAAAAATAGAAGAAGTGGGTGACACTTTTCCACCGCTCTCCAAAATGTCAAAAAAAGTACGGGCCCCACTTCCAAAAAAAATGTGTAGGGGCGCATATAACCCCTTGAGTGCACACTGTGTGCCTCACTGGTGCCACCGGAATGGGGCGACGTCCATGTTTTATTTAAAATATATTGTTTAAAAAATATTAATTTTCTTTAGGAATATTTAATTTCTAGAATTTTGTGATTGAACGCATCATTATGAATAATATGTCACCTCAGTAGGTGAACATATCATTCTCTAATGGGTTCAAATTACAAAATTTTGAATTCATCCTGATTATCGTAGTCAAACTTAGGAAATAATTACATATGACCCCAAAGGGTCAACATTAAATTCAATTAAGTGTTTGACTATAATAATCTAGATAAAAGATCATTATGTTCATAATCAAAACCACGATAATAATTGATATATCTCTCCGAAGAAAGAAGTTATCAATCACTATCAATCATTTGAAAATGATGATGATGATCGTTAATTTTGAATTTTTTCAAAGATAATTAATTAAAGGTTTGAAAATTTTAATTTTAAAAATCTAGTCTGGGTTTCTTAATTTCCTACGAGTGCAAGCCCTTGTAATTAATTACATCGTAGGGAAATTGGAGTTTTCCTAAAAATAGTCTTGATTAAAATAGTGGTATGAATTTTATTTAAGATTTCAAAGTTTGATGTTAAAGGAGAAAAAGGTTGGAAAATTTCAAATGGGATTGGTTCATGGTTGAACACTTATTTCTAGAGTCAAAGGAAGAAATATAGGAGGTGTTTAAAGATTATGAATTACTTCAGAAACACCTCAGCCTATCCTAAGTGTTGGGCTTAAATTTGATTGAAAGAGATAGTTGGTTTGAATGATCAATTTTATTAGAAAGTTGGGATTCAATTCTCTAAAGTTGAGGGCTTATAGCCTGAGCTTACCTTAGAATTTAAGTCTAAATTGGGTACTAAAAATCAGTGACCCAAACCTAGCTAGTGTAATGTAAATCTGGACTTACCCTAGTCTGGATTGGAGAGCTAGCTAAACCACCTAGGCGCTTCAAAATCATGAGTCATATCTTTTAATGTTGAGTGGTATGGATGTTATTTAAGATAAGTTTTTGAGAATAGGGCCGAAATTTAGAGAAAATCCTAATTGGCTCTTTAATATATATTAGGTATTTGATGTCTAACTAAATACAATTAAAATTTAAACTCTATTTAATTTATTACTAATACAATACATGCTAATTGACTCGATTAAATGCTCAAAATTTAAAATGAATCAATTTTAAAAAGGCTTAAAAATAGATTTTTTTTCTAAAAGAATGCACAGATTCCTCTTGACAGATCTGCATCCTCATAGGCCAGGTGGTCTGCCAAAACTCGCAGGCGGGGAGGTGCTTAGCAAAAGGAAAGAAGATGCAACAATTATGCATGCGAACTCCCAGCAGTCCCGGGCTTACTTCTTAAAACGTTAGAGTTTCTATGTTAACTTAAAATTTTTAATTTGATTTAAGTAGAAAAATTTTAATAAGTCCTTAAGAGCCTATAATGGGATTCCGTCAAATCAAAATCGGGATGTAGGTAAAAAGACTACAAAAGTAAGTAGTTCTATTACGCAATCAATTAAATAAATTAACTAAATTAATTATTCAAATTTAATGTCCATGTGGCAAGTGCCACTTAATATTACATCTAAGAATTTTTAGAAAAATAAAGTGGCCGGGCACCATTGACAATAACCCGGATTCTATTCCTAAGACTCAAGTGATTTTGAGATTTGGGATTCTTCTTATTATCCACTTCTTTTTCTTCTCATGAGCATCTAAATCCTTCAGTTTCGGATATCCAAATAAAAAGAAACTCTCCCTTGAAAGGGGTGTTATCTTCCCTCTTTGGATATTTGAAAGGTATCCTAACTTGATCATCCAAATGGAAGAAGACTCTCCCCTTTAGGGATATCTTCTCCTCTTTGGAATTCAAGTTGGATATAAATATCCCAACTCAAATCACTTTAAAAATGTTACAACCATAAATACATCTCAAATTACATTTAATAAAAGAGAAAATTCTAAAATCAATCATGTTGGGTTATCCTAATAATCAGTAGCTATATATTTAATCCCAAGTAGTTAATATATATATATATGAAATTTAAACTACTCAAATTGTAGCCACACTTATCCATGCTCTTTTAAATTTAAAAGGGGTCTTTAGCATCTTCTGAAGCACCTGTGGAAAGCATAATAATATAATTTTTTTAAATGGCCCCTTTAATCAACGCTGCACATGAGAATGGCCATCAGCATAAAAACTGCATTAGTATAAATTATTCCTAACCTAAGGGTAGATATAGCACACAATGAATCATAGAATGCAGGAAGTAAGTAAACAAATACATCAATTTTAAGCTAACAAATAGCATGCAGTGAAAACTCAAAAACCCAGCACACAGCAGAAAAGTAAACACCGACCTAGCCTAAGACTAAAAATTGGTTGTCCTAGCAAACCATCTAAAGTGTGTGAGGTAGGCTGTGTGGTTTTGATATGTCCTACGTAGGATAATTAGTTCAAGTTGTTTAAAGTTATGATTGGTTAAAAGGCTTAAGGAGAAATTTAAGTTTTAGTATTAATGACTTAGAGTTGATTTTAAAGTATGTTTTAAAAGGTTATAGGTTACCACTTTTGTTGCTCACCGAGGCCGTGAAGTTTATTTCACCTTTCATGGGGGTAATTTAATAGCCTCGTAGGCCTAGGTTACCTTGTAGTACCCAGTATAATTAAGTAATTTGATTTGATTATGGTTTGAAAGTTGATTGATATTTTTATTGAGATTGGTTGATTGCTGATTTTAAGATTGATTAAAGATTTCTGGAGATATAAAGTGATTTTTGACTTTTAAGAATTTTTGGATTATTTTAATCATTTATTTACTGGGTCAAAACTTGACTTTTAGATTAAGCTCAAATTATAGAAAATTAGTATTTTCATTAAAATATTAGACCTTAAGATGAATTGTTAGACACTAAGTTTGTTGTATTTGGATTTTTTACATTTAGTTATGTAGATTTGAAGTTTTGATTTAGATTTTAACTTAAGTTTGACCAAAAGTTGACTTTTTTGAATTTGAATGATTTCTGGTGATTTTATTTTTTAAATGAATATTATATTTTATTTTGATTTGAATGATTTTGAGTTTGTTTATTTTGGAATTTTCTAGAATTATTTATGATTTTTCAAAGTTTGTTAATTTATTGAATTTTTAAAATTGCTTAATTAAGGGGCTTTTTATGATTTGAGTCCAAATGAACTCCCAAATTCTTGAAATCAACTACAAAGGTCAGAAATGACCGAAGGAGAGATTCGCAACTATTTGGAAAATTTTTAGTATTTATTATTATTTTTAATTAATTATTGATTTTTATTTAAAATTAAATTAAGTTCATATTTGATGTTAAATCAAAGTGATTTTATTTTTCGTTGATTAAAGTTTAAATTTTGGTTGGTTAGAGGTATTGTTTGTATTTTTTGGATTTAAATTTGATTTATTAGAATTTTTTGAAGGCTTAATGGGTTTGAACTTATGTAAATTAATTAAGAGGGCTTAATGATTTTTAAAACCATTAAAAACTTTTAATGATTTTTAAAACCCCTTATGTTTAAGTTTTTGAAGTTTTAAGTCAAAATGAAGTGTATCCTAATTTATAGAATTAATCTAACTTTTCTAGACAAATGTCCTTAATTATTGTCCTTCATGATGTCACTAAATTTAAGTGGGTTTAAATTAATGTTCCACTAACCCTTGAACTAACATATAAATGCATAAACACAATCACAATCAATTTCTAGATCATGGATTAATAAAAACATATAATTAAAGATAGATTAGTGAACAATAAAAATATGATTGTCCACTAATCACATCCATTGATTTCATTTATTCATACTCAATCAAGGCTTAAATTCCAAAAACAATCTCTCAAATATTTAAAATATAAAATTATATAATTTTTTAAAAAATATTTTAAAACAAATATAGATATATTTTAAAGTAGAGCACTTAAAATTAATATTTCAATATATTATTAAAATAATTTTAGAATATCATTAAATAATTTAAAAATATATTGATAGACCATCTAGTTATTTTAAAGTAATTTAAAAATATTTTTTTTTAAATTTTAAAATATTTAATATAATATTTAATTAATTATTAAGATATTTAAATTATTGAAAATAATTTAAGATTAAATTATAATATTAATTTTAAATTAAAGTACTTAAAATTTCAAAAGTTTTGATATATTATTTAAATGTTTCTGAATTAAAATGAATAAAAATTTGAATTTTTAAAGCTTAGGGTTAATTAAATATATTTAATTCAATTTATAAATAATTAATATTTAAAATAAATCTTAAATTGAATTAAATTAATTCTTAAATGTTCTCTGATTTAATTAACATGTTTCAAGATAAAACTTGATTTTTTTTAAATATCAAATTAATATTAAGTAAAATTAATTAAGTATTAAAATATTTAAATTATTTAAAATATTTAAATAAAAATATTTTAATATCAATTTAATTTTAATATAAGATGTTTTAAATAATTTATCTAAATGTTTAAATTAATTTTAAAATAAAAGTTTAAATTATAGAAAACAATATTTAGATTAATATTAAATACAATATTAATTAAATCTAAATATTTAAATATTTAAAATATTTTAAAATATTTTAAGTTGGTTTTAAATTTAATATAAAGGGTTTTAAATTTTTAGCATTTTGATATAAAAAAATATTTTTTTAATAATTTTTAATTGAATTTTTATTAAAAACTATATTAAAAAAGATTTTAAATAAATAAAATCATTTTTAAAGAAACGGCGACGCTGATGGTTGCGTGGCACTTCCTGAGTGGCCAAATAAAAACACAGGCGGCGGTCTACCATGCGTCAGCTGCAGACCGCTTTACGCGGTTTTACTTATCCGTACAAGTAGGGATCAGTGCCATTGATTTCGCACTATTTGAGATTAACAGCTTGGATTAAGTCAGATAGCAGCCAGAACTATGGGATCGAATACACGTCGGACCATGTGATAGAAAGACCTAATCAGGACCGTTGATCGAAAGATCAACGGCCCCAAAAATGTGCAATTCAGGCGTAATTTGTCTGAAACCCTAGAGGGAGTTTTTGAAGATTTCTCTCAATCGACTTGATAGATTTTAATGAAATTTTAACCACATTGAATATTCTTGAACAAAAATAATGGGATATCATTTTAATGGTTAAATAATCATTTAATCAAATGCTAATTAAGCCTAGGTGTCCTAAGCTAGGTTTAGAGTTTTACCTCGATTTACTGGATGGATTAAACTTCTTAATAGCGTGTTGCATTTGTAGGTTGTCCACACTCCATTTTATAGAAGAAACCTTGGCTTGAAAGCTTCTACATCAATAGAAAATTGGCTTGGACGGAGTTTGGCTTAAACTCACTAGAATCTAGCCGCTGGTGAGCTTTGGCTGGCTGGATTGAGTTGGAAATATGTAAATGGAGGTCTGGAATTCTCAAACGTAAAGATTTTGAGCTCTGGGAGGGCTTCACAAGTGAAAGAGAGTTAATGTTAGAATGAGGGCTCAAAGGGAAGTTTTGCCTTATTGAATGATTCTCTGATCAAATGGGCAGCTAGGATCAACTAGCCAACTCCCTAAATGCTTGCCATGTGGCCTGGAAGTTGGTTAGAGCAGGGTATCAAAAGGACCAGAGGATAAGCTTAGGTGTAAAGGGACTTTTTCCTCACACAAGCATGTGGATTTGATTTAAACCCTTTGATTTCAATCTGAGGGCTGGAGAAGGTCCTAGAGAAGGTTCTAGAGAAGAGTTTAAACAACTAGAATGATTTGAGTTTGAGTGGATTAGCTTAAAGGGTTAATTTGATCATATTTAACCCATTTAAAGCTTGGTGTTTGACCAGTCAAACAGTCAAGATGACTGTTGAGGTGGTAGCCAAGTGTCCATTCCAGGTGCTTGGAGTTGTTTGGAGGAAGTACAAAACCATGGGTTGAAGCTTGAATGAATATGAGGGATTTTCTATAGGTTTGATCAAGTCAAAATAAATTAACTTGGTCAAATTGACCATGGTTAGACTCCAAACAAATTTGATTATGTTCGAATTGTGAATTAAAGTGAGTTTGAGAGCTTGAATGGGTTGAAATAGTTAAACGGGTTGGAATGACCCATTTAAACTCTTAAGAGGTATTTGAGTCAATCTAAGTTGACTTGGTCAACCAGGTTGACCCAGGGGGTGGGTCAAGGCTCAATAGATTTTATTTGATATTTGAAAATTGTTGGAAGAGGTTCCAAGCAATTTGGAAGTCATTTGGTTTGAAATTGATATTTGAACCCCTAAGGGATATTTTGGTCAAAAGGGTCGAACTAGTCAACCAGGCTTGACCAAGGTCAGGGTTTGAGTCCATTTCACTCTTAAGGGTGATTATGATGCATTGGAAGAGGTTTTGGGATTTAATTTAAAGAGGCTATATTGAAGTTTATAAAAAAATCAAAAAGTGCCCTTTAGGGTTATTTTGGTCATTTTGACCCATGGTCAACTAGGGGTCAAAGTGAGTCTAAAAAATGTATTTTAATGTTCAATAGGTCATAATCAAGTGTCTGGAAGTGATTGGAGGCTTTGTAGAAAGCTCCAAGGTCAAAATCCACTATGTGGCAGGTCTAGTGGCATAGGATGTAAATATTTGAAGGTTTTACATCCTTTGGATTTCAATTCAATTTTTGATGTTAGAGACCTCAGAATGGGCTCAAATTGGGAGGCTAGAGACATGTCCTATCAATATTAAATTGATAGACTCTAAATCTGAGGTCATTTGGTCATATTTTGAAGTGTTCGAAAAATCCTTGTAAAAAGCTTTCAGGTCTTGGACTTTTAGCCTTGGATTTGAGTCTGATTGATCTAAGATCTAAATAGATTATAAGGTCTAGATTGATCTAAGGTCTAGATATATCCTTTGGTTTAAATTGGTCTTAGTGACCTCATATAAAAATGAGTTCAACAGTTCATCCTTAATCGAGCCTGATTTTTGGCCTGGACAGTCCAAATATGACATTTTTGGGTCTCCATAATTATTTTTTGATGTTCCTGATCCAATTTTAGCACTTTCAGAGCTCAACAGAGCTTCTGTGATCAACTTTAAGCAAATTTTAAGTTTTTGAAACATATATTTTTGTGATTCAACCAATTTAAAATGCGACAATATATAGTTTTGGACTCCATAGGCTTCAACATCCAAAAATAGGGAGGCAACTGATATGTAATAAAAACTTGTCTTGATCTGGTATGAATCTTGAGGAAAAATTAAGTTGGAAACTTGTAAAATTAAACCGGATACCATCTGAACTCCTTTTTAAGCAAACTTATAGTCGAACTGAAAGTATCTAAAATACAAACCCAACGACACCAAATTTAACTCAATCTAAGCCCAAATGAGTCCAAATCAAAAACCCGAAGCGCAATTGGAGAGTTAAAACTATAATTTGGATAACAAAATGATTTCCAAATGTGGAATGCTTATTATCAAATCAAGAGGATCAATGAGACAAATGCAATGAGCCTAAAGGTTGAATTATGACATCATTAAGGCCTTAAAATGCTTAATAAATAGTTTATGATCAAGAGATTCAACATTGGTCATCCATTTAAACCACTCCCAAATTACCCTTGATCTTCCTCCTAATTACTAGCCATGCCACTCTCAGAAAACTATAAATAGACTCCTCATTTCTCATAGAAGGAGACCCCTGAAGAGGAGGAAGAAGGGGCCCAAGCAAGAAGAGAAGAGAAGGAAGAAGAGAAGGAAGAAAAGGAAGAGAAGGAAGAGACTCCTCCTCGACCACATCCGGACTTTCACCCGACAGCCGACCAATGCCAAAATTAACCGAATAAGTAAGAAGAGAAGGAAGAGACACCTCCTCAACCACCACCAGACTTTTACTTAGCAGCCAATCGAAATTGGAATTAAGTAAGGAAGCAAGAAGAGAAGGAAGAAAAGGAAGAGACTCCTCCTCAACCACTACCAGACTTCCATGCGACTGCTGACTAATGCAAGACATCCACCCTTATGCTAACTTATGTCAAGCTTCCACCTGACCACCATGTGATGCCAGACTTCTACTCGACCACTAACGAACTCCGGACATTCTCCCGGCTTCCAAGTGATGCTGGATTTCTGCTCGGCCTCCACTCGATACTGGACTTCTACTCGATGATGGACTTCTGCTTGTTGCTAGACATTCATTGGACTTCTATCCATCAACAGACTTTAACATAATCCTAGACTTCCATAATTCATCAGATTTATACCCGATGATGTACTTCAGCCTTTCACCAAGCTTTCATTGGACTTATACCTGACGCCAGACTTCTTCCTGACGCCAAACTTTTACCCATCATCCTACTTTTGTCAGACTTCTATCCAATGTCTAAACTCTATCCATCACTAGACTTCTACCTGACTATGATATTTTTAACCTCCATTACCCATATATTATGGTCCTTCCTACCTGTGTTGCCAAAGATCAGTCTTTTTGACCTCCATTGCCCGTTAACTTTGGTCCTTCTGACAAAATGAACATGCCAACAATGATTCTTCATATTCCCACATTGTAATGTACTCCATATGATGTACATCAAGCGAAGGCCTTCCCCCAAGGAAGGGCGGCATTTGTAATTAACTACAAATAATAGTGGATTCATTCAAACTGGGCAAGGCCCCGTGGTTTTTCCCCTTTTCATAGTTTTCCAAATAAAAATCTTGGTGTCACTTATGAATACTACACCCTCTCTTTCATCTGTGAGTGTGTGTATGATCTTCGTAGAATGCTAAGATACTAAACTTTATATTTCTGTACCGCCTCGAATACTCTAGGATGCAATAATATATATATATATATATATATATATATATATATATATATATATATATATATATATATATATATATATATATATATATATATATATATATATATATATATATATATATATATATAAGTTCATGTGATTTAGACTTTAAAAATAAATAAGAGCATAAAAATATAAAATATGTAATATATTATATGAAAAAAATTATTATATAAATTTTCAAATTTGATTTAGCAAATCAATAATTTATTTTGTTTACATATTATTAATATCTTTTAAAGGTGTAGCATTCAAAGAAAATATGAAAATCATTGCACATTCAAGTAAAATTGAATAGTTTTTTAAACAAAATTTTGATAAATTCCTAAAAATTTATTTAAATTCTCTACTTACAATGGTTAAAAAAATAGCCATATCTTTGGTGTGCCCGAAAAGTGTTGAAGGTGTGTTGAATGCATGTTCTATCCGATACCTATCAGGCACTGCATATTTCTTGGAGGTGAAGTTTTGTTACATCATTGAAATAAAGAGAGATAAAAAAGAAGATCCTTAAATGATTGTAATTGGTGAAGTGTTGATTCGTTTGCCCTCTTTTTCATGATACATTGCCACAACTCTTATAAAACACTGAATGAAAGAGAGGGAGGCTTTTAATACAAATTGAGATGCTTCTAAGATAGGGTTATTTCTAAAAGAGAGAGTGAATTTAAAGAGAGAGAGAGAGAGAGAGAGAGAGAGAGAGAGAGAGAGAGAGAGAGAGAGAGAGAGAGAGAGAGAGAGAGAGAGAGAGAGAGAGAGAGAGAGAGAGAGAGAGAGAGAGAGAGAGAGGCTTCTAAGAAATTATTTGAAACTATTATTGTGGTAACCCAAGTAGTATAACAATTTCTTTGATGAAAAATATACCTAAGTTGTAGGCACCATTAGTTCTAAGTGTACTAGAAGAATTAATTGTTTATTCATGTATTTGATTAAGCTTAAAGTAAATACTTTATAACTATCATGATCAATTTTTAATCAATTCCCACAAATTTCTTTTCATTTTTCATTGGTTATCTCTATAAATAATTTTGAGCAATTAAGAGAAAAATTATTTTACATTTTAAATCTCATAGTATGAATTAAATGCTTTTAATTATTCAAAAATCTTCTGCCTTAATATTTTGTTTCAAAAAATAAGTTCATTCAAATAGATTCACTTTTTTAATTACAAATTATGGATAAATTATTACATTTTGGAAGCATCATAAGTTAAGATGGTGATGAGAATAATATATATATATATATATATATATATATATATATATATATATATATATATATATATATATATATATATATATATATATATATATATATGTGATCTCTGATCTCATATAGGTAACTCACAAATATTTCATTAGGTTCCAGTCTAAGGGATGCAAAACTCTCCCAAAGGGAGCCTTGCTTTATAGAATAGTTTCCATCACCAACATGTGGCAAGTGGTTAGTCACCTCTATGAAGATCACAATATATAGAATCACCTTGGAAGATCAAATTAAAGATAAAGTCATCCTTAATTGACTCCTCCAAAGGACCCTCCTAGGAAGGCCTTTGCATTGAAGGGAAATCACCTAAGATAGTTTGATCCCCCATAACACTTGTTCATATGAGAGCGCCATTCTTCCTTGGGTGTCTCATATTAAGCAATAAAAAGCATCCACATATAGAATTTCCACTTAACTAGTTCAAATCTACCATTAACTTCAACTTAAGGGACCCACCATCTATTCCTAGGGAATTCACCTTTACAAAATTGACATGTATGTTAGGTCACAAAGTCTCACCTCACTACTAAAGACTCACTAAAGCCACCAAAAGGGAGGGGGAAACAATATTGGAGGTTGTGGTTTAGGATGGCTGACTATAGCATCCTCATTCAGCCTCTTTAAATACTTTGTTGGGGATGCCAGACAGGTGGACTAATGGTGAAAATAGGGATATCCTCCAATAGTAGCAGGTGAGAACCACCTTCTTCTTACCACCATATTAAGTTGAAGAAATTCATATCAACAAAGGTCTCAGCAGCTCGTAAGTTATGATTATACTTAAAATTAATGAACACATGGTGTCATCTCCTCAAAGCTCCCATCTTAAACACAAAGGATCATTCTAACAAAGAGTACAAAAATGTGAGGAGAAAAGAAGTATTGAAAAGAAAAACATGAAGGAAGTGCCCCTTCTCATATATTGAGAGGTTATTTAGTAAACAGTTGGTGACCAAGATTTCAAGGCTCGAGTTATATCTGCCATTAATATGTCATATCTTACCCATATTTTATCATTATGAAAATATTCACTCTCTTTTCTACAACTTACCATATGTGGATCCATCCACATAGGAGCATCAAGAGCTCCCATGCAATTGGAAAATTGAGAAATTTGTCTAACTCACCAAACAACTGCCATCCTTAATTTTATATTTTAAAACCATTTGCATATGTTTGAATGTAGTTTGTGTATGAAAATGGTATGTATATATTTTGGAGTGAATTCTAGGAGTGTAGAATACATAATGATAAATTTTAGAATTTTTACTCGTAGCGCACCCCGCAATGTTATAGTGGCACCAAGGGTTTGAATAGTGAGATTACGGTGCAGTTGTATCAAGTATTTTTTTAATTGGCCAAGGCCAATTATAAGTTCTGAGGTGCATGGTTTCCTAGGCTTGGCTGGATACTATTTAAAGTTTTCTTAAGCATTTCACATATTTATTTTTCATTAATGAGACTAACCCATAAATCAATAGCTTTTAGATGGACTCAAGAGTCAAGAGTATTGTGAGAGTTTTTAGATATTGAAGAATTTTTGTACTTATGCTCCAATTCTAACTATTCTTTCAAGTATATATGGATTTCAATTTCATTGATGCTTCCTTAAAAGATTTGGGATGTGTATTGATGTAGCATGGTAAAGTTATTACTTATGCATATTATTAATTACAACCATAAGAAAAGAACTATCTGACACATTATCTAGAATTAACTGCTATTGTATTTACTTTAAAATTTTGGCATCATTACTTTTTTGAAGTCAGATGTGAGATCTTTACTAATCACCAATGTTTGAAATATATTTTCGCTCTGAAAGATCAGAATTTAAGGTAGAGAAGATGGCTAGAGCTAGTCAAGGATTATGGTTTATCTATTCAATATCATCCTAATAAGGCAAATATTATGGCAGATGCCTTGAGTAGGAACTCTCCAGGTTCTTCTCTTTGATTGCTCACTTCTATTGATTTTCTTATTTGAGATTTTGAGAAACTAGATATAAAGGAAGTGTCCATTGATACATAAGTTTGTTAGCTCAGATGATTATTCTACCTACTCTTTAGGAAAGAATTCACGAAGCTTATAAATCAATTACATAGAATCTAAAATTGAGTGTAACATTAAGTCTAATAAGATACATGAACTTTTTTATATAATTTTAGAGTTATTTTCTATAAAGATAGATAATGGGTTCCTTTCATTGGTCATGTAAAGCCTGAGGTTCTATCTAAGGCACACTATTTGAGCTTCATTATTCATCCAGGAATAACCAAAATTTATAGAGAATTTAAAAGAATATTTTAGTGGCATAGATTGAAGAAGGATGTAGTAGAGTTTATTTCAAAGTGTCAAACCTATCAGTTGGTGAAAGCAGAGCATCAATAATTGGGTGGTCTTCTATAGTCATTGCCTATTATAGAGTTGAAATGGGAGGAGATGACATTAGATTTTGTTATGAGTTTCCCAAATGAAGATAGAGGCATGATACTGGGATGTTGTCCACCGATTGAAGAAGTTGGCTCATTTCTTTTTGATCTAATAGATCTATTTAGTAGACAAGTTAGCACATATTATGTTATATATATTATCAAATTGCATGGTGTGTTAAAGGTGATTGGTTGGTTGAGCATCCTCCCCAAACCTAAGTGATAATAATAATAAAAAAAGAAGTTATTGGTTGAGCATCCTCCCATCTCCCATGCAGGATGATTTAAAGACTCCAAAGACTTTAAATACGTCATTACATAAATCATTGGACCTTAGAAGTAAAACCTAAGTTCTCTATCTTATTTTTTGATACAAAATCAACAAATGATAATTCCATTTATGCATAGGACTCTAGTCTTAGCCTCTCACATTTTCTTAACCTAGATTAGAAAGATAACCATACATTATTTAATATGAAATTAAATGTTCACTTTCTGATTTGTGGCCCAAAAACTACAAATCCCTTCTCTTTTTTATGTGAACCAAAGGTCTTAGAAAAGCTCCTAACCTTTTCCTAAAATCAATAGGTTTCATTTCATTCTTCTTTGTTCCGAACCAAAAGAAAACTCTCTAATGCCCTAGTCGAAAAGTATAGGTCTCCTCTCATTTTTCTCTCAATCTCAATGTTGTAATAAATTTATATCCTACTACTTATTCTCAAATCTATGAGTTTTATTTATTTTTCCTTAGCTCAAAAGATAAAAGAGAACTTTCCAACCATTAGTGCAAAAAAACTATATATTGAATACCATCATTCCCTTTCCTTAGCTTTGAAAACTATTGGAACTCCTCTTAATCTTACTTTACTAATTATTAACTCACTTCTCATTTAGCCAAAAAAAGCTAAAGAAAATTCCTTAACCATTAGCCTAAAATCTATATTTTTTATCCTATTTCCGTCAACCTCAAATTTTTAGGAAACTTATCTCTCTTTTAGCCTCAAAGGTATAAGTTTGATTGTTTTTCTCACTAGCTCCAAAGCTAAAGGGAATTTCCTTCATCCCTTAACTTGAAGGCAGTAGGAAACTCTCCTTCCCTTAGCCTAATAGCTAGAGGATTTCTTCTACCTCTGCTCCAAATCTTTAGGTGTTTCATCAACTTCATTTATTTAATCCCCAATTAAGTAAATGATCTTTAAACTTAGGATTTGAGGCCTAAGCTCTTTATATTAGACCCAAATCCATAGGAAACCTTAAAAATTAATTATAAGCTTTAAGTTATACACAACTTATAGAGAACCACCTATTGGATTAAAAATTAAATCTCTTCTCGTCTCATAACTAAAAAAATCACCCATTTATACTGTGACATACTACATAAGTTAGCACACACTTAGATGCATAACCCATAGGTATCCTAAGATTAAGATTTTTATTTTTGATTTCATATGTTATTATGTTTGGTGTGATACTTATCAGATTATCTACATTATGCTCACTTAAATTAGTTAGGATATAATATATATATATATATTACACACTTCCTAATCCCCCTTATTTTGTAAGTTTGAGTCTTTTTTTTAAAATGAAATTAATAAATTAGGAAGTATTGTAGACTGTTGGGATACAATTACAAAAAAAATGGACAAAACGAATGACCTCCCCCCCCCCCCCCCCCCCCCCCTAGATGAAGCCATGGATACATATAGAAGCCAAAGCTTGAAAACCCACAGGCCGAGTATGTAAAAAAGTATAACCAGGTTGTATAAGGCAGGCAACTCCAGTACTATTCATAATAATAACAATTTAGACTTAATAATTTACTTCCATACTAATTGATTATGTGTGTGTGTGTGTGTGCATTAGAAAAGCATGCATATCCTTAGTTTTGTTTATTTGCTTTTTCTTGAGGGTGGCATGAACATATGTTATAAGATAGACTCTTAGGATAAAGTCAATATTTCTACTAATTAAAAGATCAAAGTAATAAAAAACCAACCATATGATAAATTATATTTTTCTACCAAAAATTGTATGGCTTACTCAAATAAGCCACATTTTCAAAAAAAAAAAACAAAAAAAACAAAAAAAAAAAAGAAGAAGAAGAAATGATTATGCCTATTCCAAGTGCATCACATGAAGACGACCTCGCATAAGATGCAGATAACAAAAATTTGTATTATGACTCAGCATTTGCAAACCCACATGGTCAAACATCTTGGTTCTAAATGGCCAAGCTATTAGTCTTTTTCCTAAATCAAACGCTCCTTACCTATCTTGCGTATGAATTGAGACAAGACCTCATGACTTTAAAAGCACTCAAGTAGATTAGCTAGTAGTCCTTTTTAGGCAGGATTATAAGTCAAAATTTAGGTTTACATAGCTCAAGGAGGGATTATACATTTATAATTCCATTGTATTTCGCTAGATATAGGTTGGAGTTACTACCTATCGGTTGTTCTCACCCTAGATAAGAATTTCTAAGAATCAAATCATACAAAAAATGCTAGACAATATTTTATTGAAGCAACATAAACTACTATTTTATTCAAAGGTGTTCTTAAGTGACAAATGTTTTGGATATAATTAACCATAGAGTATTGCACCTATGGGGAACCTAAACCCCAAAATAAAATAAACCTTATTTTTTCAAAAATATTAAGTAGAAAAAAATTAATAGTAAAATATAAAAATATAAATTTTATTATTAATCCCATAGTGAAATAATATTTTTATCTATATGGGAAGTATATTTTTGTCTATTTTATGCTTGATCAAAAAATATTTTCGTCGATTGAGGATAATAAAATTCCACCAACAATCACCAAACATGCTTTGTACTAAGGTGGTTACCCCTGTAATATAGAGAAAAAGAGCAGGAAGTTCTAACTCTTTATCTAATAGGCTTAGAGAAATCTCTAGTAATCTTTTGAACAAGATCATAATCCTTATATACAAGCTAGGAATATATTGAGTTAGTATTAATGTCTTGAACTTGTTTGGTGGATGACCTAGAAACTTGTTCGATGTTAGGTTGACTCTTTGGCTCACTTGAGATCAGTGGCATATAGCCTCCAAACATAACATTCAAAAACTAAAAAAATACTCTTCTTACCCTCTACTACTAGTAAATAATTACTTAACCTCCTTTATCATTGGTTAATGTTTACTTGCAAGAGCCAGCAAGGATTACGTGGAATTAAGGTAGGAAGAGTATCTGTCAACTTAGGGGCACTGATCACCACCTTCGGCACTTGGTAATGCCTTTTAGTAAGTGGCATATCATCAGATCTTGAAGAGAGAATGTCCATTTACTTTTTCTTTCCAAATAACACCACCTTCCTCAGAACCTCCTCCTTAATCTCACCCCGCATATCCTTTTCCACCTTATTTGGCTCCATGCTAATGAGCCCACTTTTTTTTTAGTTGCTACCTTCTCACTTTCAGGTAGGTTGGACATTTTTTCCTCACCTTCCTTTGACTTGTGTTTGCAAGAAGAAATTTTCTCATCTTTTTGGTTCCCCATATGTAAAGCCCCATATTTTAAATTGGAAGAATTATTATTTCAATCTTTTAAAAAACAATAACCAGAACTATTAAATATCATCTAACAGTGCACCCAAAACTACTCATTTTACTCATTCTACCTAACTCAATAAATTCCTATTGCTCTGGTAATAATCAATTCATTCAACAACTATACACTGATACCAATTGTGATGTCCCATAATCTAAATTGGAAGAATTATTCTTTTAATATTTTAATAAACAATACCAAAGCTATATAATATTATTTATCAGTATTAAATAAAAATTAAATTTTATAATTCAAAATATTAATCTACACATCTATATTTATTCCTAAAAATCATATACATTACTCGAGATTTACACAAACATATCACAATTAATCTATCCTAAGTACAAAAGAATAACTAGAATAAAAAGAAATAAAACCTGAAGAATCCTGACCATCCTCACGCTCTTTCTCCCATGTCTTGACCTCAAATCATTTAATTATATATAATGAGATAAAAAGCCTAGCAGGTCACTAAAATCTTACTGAATTCAAAGCACATTAAAGGAGTAATATGCATGTAACCAGTCAAATCATAACAGTGGCATTCATATGATCATTGATTTAATGCAAAAATAGTAAAATTTTACAACATAAAAGAAAGTAAATTAATATGAGTATCAAATTTATAAAGCAATCATCATATCTGTAATACCAATCAATATAGAAATTGGATAAAGTATCATATCAAAATATTAGTAAAGACTGTCAAAATCATGTCAACACAATAAATTTAGATAAGAGTGTATCCATATTATGCATGTATTCTTAATCATATTCTTAGTATATCACATGCTTAATATCAGTATAGTGGATTAGTAGTATCAAATAATATTAGTATCTAAATTGGTAATAATAATAATCCAGTGACAGGAAAAGTAGAATAATACAATAATAATAAATTCATGCATTAACAATAAATTTATACAATAATAAGGAAAATGCCTCAAGAATATACATTTTAGCAATCAAATAAAACAAGTAAGAATTTTAACTATCATGATATTTTTTAGAATAGATGTTAGTATCAGTAAATTGTTGGCTCAGTAAATAGAGTCATTACTCTTTGCCCATTGGCACAGTAATCATCTTCTTAAACCTTTCAATCAGCATATGACATGAATTGGTAGAGGATAACACCAAACTAGAATATTTAAAGGAAAGCTCGTTGGCCCACCATCCTATATAGATCAATTAGTCTCCAACCAACGGGTTAATCAATCTTTACTTATCTTATGCACACATATTATTATCACAATACCATAACATTAATATTAATAATATATCCATATTCATTTCTAATATATTACAGTAAATAATGCACAACTAAACTTAAATCAGAAAATGCCAAAATGTACTAACGGTAGACAACAAAAAGTCATATTGAGTAAAAATTCACTTTTTTAGAATTTAATAAAACTATGAGATATTTCATAAAATAATATTTTGAATATTTAGTTGAACTAAATCACTATTTTTAGATATCAAAATAAATTTTTAGTAGTCTAAATCAATGTGTTTTCAAAATCACCCCGTAAAAATTCTTGAATAAATATTTAAAATATTCATAATCTCAATCTTCATAACATATAAAAAGTTAAGCGATTCAATTTTTACCAATACAAAATTATTCTCCTTTTTTTTTTATGGAAACACAAATTTGATAAAAAAATACTAAAAATACAAATTTTTGAAATCAGAAATAGGGTAATGATTCCTTGTAGTGAGATTAGTATATCTCCCAATAAACTCGATAGACAAAAATTTCTCCGCGACCTCCAAAACTGAGTTTCTCTCTTCTCTTTTCTCTCTTAAAATCTCAAACATTTCTTTGTTTCATGGTTTGAGCCAAATGAATGGATTAAAACTTGTTTTAAGATAATTATTTTAGATATTATAATAAAATAATCAAATAATCAAATAATATTAATATAACTATTTAATTTAATTAATTTTCAATAAAAATTTATATAAATATATTTGGGACTTTTAAAATTATAAAAAAATATCCATAAAAAAAATTATTTTATTTAAAAAATAATTATAAAATCTATTTTCAAAATGAACACCTAATAGACACAAAATCCCTACTTAAACCAATAGGTGTCGATTTCTTAAGGAATTTCACTAGCACGCAAAAACTATAAAAAATTGTGAAGGTAAAATACTATAATATCAATTTTATGGAGAAGACATTTTATAATTTAGACTTATATTAACTCTAGAAAAAATATATTTTTGCAGAGTTAACATACGGACTATTGCACCATATCAGTAGAATTTAAAGAACTTGGATTGACCATCTCGCAGGTGAGCGAGCAAAAAAAACTTGAGACAAAAGGAAAGATTTGTAAAAATATTCTCACCCCTCATTATTATTTACAACAACAATTAGTGCATTGGTCAAATTAATGTCATAATGTGAATCTTGAGAGAGGGCACACCACTCGAGGCAACAATAATAATCAAGTAATAACTCTTATTTACTCGCTCTTTTATTATTTGATAAAGATAATAAATGATTCTCTTCTTAAATTCATTTCTCATATTTTATAACTCACCCTCAAAAGTGCAAATTAAATGGAGATCTAAATGTATACAAATATATGGTCATGTAAGAACCCACTAGTCTTATTATTTTCCAATCCCATGGAGACTAAGTTGGCGGGAGCATGCAGACAAAGTGATATTTTCCCAAATTGAGCCTTCCCCTTTAAGGTAGGCACTAGCACTAGCCTATGAGATAGCGGTTACTCACCTTTACAGAGATTACTATATATAAACTTTCCATGGAAGATTAAATTGAGGATGCAACCATTCTTTGTGGACTCTTCTAAAGGACTCACCATAGAAAGCCTTCATACTGAAAGGCACTCACCATAAGATAATACTCTTCCCCATAACATTTTTCCATAATCAAGAACAATATCCTTCCATCGGTGTCTCAGATTAAGCTACAAGAAATGCCCACATAAAATCTACAACTCTAAATCTATTGACTAAATTCAAGCCCTATTAGTACTATCTTCCACGTAGGGGACTTAACATCTTTTCATAGGGCTCGCATTCTTAGACTCAACCTACATGCCAGGTCCTGATGAATCACCCTCGAAGAGTCTCCCAAACTACCTACCAAAGGGAAGGGCCATGTGTACACAATCTAGCTAGTCTACACATATGTGTTAGTATGCATTGGTCACATTATATGTTATCTTTTTAAAGTTATTTTAGATGTATCCTTTCATGTAGCCCTCCTAACTTTATAAATAAGAGGCATTTTTTAACTTCATGTTGTGTGGATTACTCATAGAGATATTAAAATGTTCCACTTACTTTCTATAATTATTTTATTTCTCACTCAATTCTCTTACTCTAAATTGTTAGATACATAATAGTGGGGACAAACATCCGACCCATATAAATTTGAGTCCAACAAATTCTAGCTCACTAAATAGTCCCACTAGGTTTTTAATATATCGAGTTGTTTTTCTCATCTATTAAGTGATCCAAGATAATAAGAAACTAATTAAGGCTAGATTGGTGACATTCCACTTGGTTTTTTTACTTGACAGGGCACGTATCTCATATGTTATGGCAATTTTTAACCACTCTTTCTATGTTGTTGAAACTAAACTTTTGTAACAAAAGAGATATTGATTTTCTCTCACTTCTTCTTTTTCTTCCTTTCCTCGGTCTCTTTCTTATTCCATTTGGTTAAGTAAGGTGGGCACTCTCTGCATCTATATATTTGACATTTTATAGTGAACTCCTGCCCCTCAAATGCACTATAAACGTAGTCCATACAAAATTGAACCGTGTATATTCTACATCCTTTAGCATATCCCTTATTAGCTTTATATCCATGTTTCTTTTCTCTTACTAGATTAGTAGAGTCCTGCAGTAATCGACTATTACCCTATAGCTTATTTCTCTTTCTTTTAGTATATCAACTTAAAGGCTCAAACCTCATAATTTTCCCTTCTTCAAGTGTTGCCTCCTTCCCCTTAAAGACCATATGGTGCCTTCCAACAACAAACTATCTAACCCTCCCAATGATGGATCATATATTACCATTCACAAGGTGAAATGCAAGAATCTGAATGATAATAATTTTCAATAATGTTGACCTTATTATCTTTATGTGTTCTCCACTAATATGAAATGATGCAAAAGCATGATTTCAAATAGAATAAACCACATCTACTTGACCATTAGAGTTGATTCAATCACATGTGTTCAAAGACATGAAATGCCTTATAGAAAGTGACAACTATTATTATAAATAATTATTTAGGTGTAACTATGCTTTAAAGAAAGTGAAGTGTGGAAAGGTTGTTGGATCTCATGATATTCCAATAGAAGTGTGGAAATGTTTAGGAGATGAAGGAATTTCTTGGCTTACTAAACTTTTTAATATTATTTTGAGGACTAAAAAGATGTCAGATGAGTGGAGAACGAGTGTGTTAATTCCTATTTTTATGAATAAAGATGATGCATAAGATTGTGCAAATTATAGAGAAATTAAGTTAATGTGTTGTACTTTAAAACTATGGGAGCGAGTTATGGAGTGTAGGTTGCAGTGTGATACTAATGTTTCTCAAAATCAATTTGGATTCTTGTCAGGTAGGTCTACTATGGAAGCCATACATTTATTAAGAGGTTGGATGGAGAAATATAGAGAGAATAAGGAGGATCTACATATGATATTTATTAATTTATAGAAAGCATATGATAAAGTTCCAAGAGAAGTGCTACGAAGAATTCTTGAAAAAATGGAGTTAATAATGCTAATATTCAAATTATTAAAGATATGTATGCATGAGTTATTACTTGTGTTTAAACACAAGTTAGTTTGACCAAATATTTTCCTATTTCGGTTGGATTATATTAAGGATCAACCTTAAGCCATAACTTTTTTTACTTTAGTCATGGTTGTTCTTGCTAGACATTTGCAAAAGGATTTACCTTGGTGTATGCTTTTTTCTGATGATATTCTTCTTGTTGATAAGATTAGAGAGAGAGTTCAAGGTAAACTTGAATTATGGAGGTCAACCATAGAGTCTAAAGGTTTTCACATGAATAGATCTAAAATTGAATATATGGAGTGTAATTTTAGTTGTAATGGATCTAGTGAGGGGATTTTGACTTTGGGCAATTAAGACATTAATATGAGTACACATTTTAGATATCTTGGATCTATTGTTCAGAGTGATGGTAAAATAGATGGGGATATTATCAGTAGAATTCAAGTTAGATGGTTGAAGTGTAGGAATGCATCAGGCTTGTTGTGTGATAAAAATGTGCCCCTCAAACTTAAGGGAAAATTCTATAAGAAGTCGGTGAGACCTGCAATGCTTTGTGGTCTCAAAAGTTGGACATTAAAAGAGAACCATAATACTAAGTTAAGTGTTATAGAGATGAGGATGCTCAGGTGGATATGTGGCTTTACACTTAGAGATAGGATACAAAACAAGCATATACGTGGAAAGGTTGGAGTAGCTAAAATTAGAGACTATTAGAGAGAGTGGAAGATAAGATTAGTGGAAGATAAGATTAGAGAGAGTCTCCTTATATGGTTTGGTCACATAAAATGGTGGCCTCCCAATGACTCGGTTAGGAAAATAGAGGTATTAGATTTGTCTTATGTTAAGAAAGGTAGAGGTAAACCTAAAAAGACTTGGTTAGAAATTATTAGAAATGATCTTTTTTTATTAAATTTAAATGAGAATTTGACTTTTAAGAGCTAATAATGGAGAAAAAGGATTCATGTAGCCTACCCCACATAGTGGGACAAATGCTTCATGATGTTGTTATTATATATTTAATTTATGAAACAGACATCATTAGTCTTCCATACATCATGTCGAGTCAACCTTATAATTAAGAATTTATTTCATTTTTTTTTATTTGATGGTGGTGAAGAATATGTTACTAAGGGGTTCTCTGTTTACTAATAAAGTATGAAAATTCCTGGAGAACTTCATCACCTAAACAATACTGTAGAATTTAGAATAAGGTGTTGAAAAAAAGAATCATAAAACTTTTTGATAGTTTGAAGTATGATTCATTCTAAGAATGATAAGCATGGATATTGAAATGAGTGCATATAAATTGCTATTTAGGTCTTCAACATAAATCCTCTTGAAAGTATTAGTATTTTTTTCTCCAAATGTGAATTTATTTGGGAAGAACCCTAGTATTTCTCTTATTCGAGCAATGAGAGCATTATTCTTTATGTATAATTCTTATATATCTCATAAGCTCCTAAAGAGTGGTATTCTTTCAGATGACTTTTTTTAATTAATTATCTCTCATGATTACTCCAACCTTGGTTACTTTGTATCTTCTTCTTCTTCTTCTTCACATTTGTAATCTTTATCATCTGATCCCCAATCCCATTCTCGTTCTTCATCAAATATAACATCTCAATTGATAATTACCTTTCCAATATTTGGATTGTATAGCTTGCATGCTTTGAGTTGTTATTGTAGTCAATGAAAATGAACTTCTCATTTTTGCCATCTAACGTACTTCTTTTCATGTTAGGTATATCCATATGAGTTATGCTTCCAAAAACCTTTAAGTGGTAAATTTAGGGCTTTCTTCCGCTCCATGCTTCTTATGGAGTCATTCCCCACACATTTCTTATTGGTGAATGGTTAACCAAATAAACTACATATGAGACTACTTCTACCCATAATTCTTTTGACATGCTCTTACTTTTGAGCATACTCCTCTCCATGTCAAGGATGATTCTATTCTTCCTTATGCTACTCCATTTTGTTGAGGGATCGTAGAATAGTTAGAGATCGATTTATCCCATTGGCATTATTGAATTCTTGGAACTCTTTTGAGGTGAATTTTTCTCCTCGATTAGATTGCATAGCCTTGATCTTAAGTCTAGTTTCTTTCTAAATGGAGGTCTTGAATTTTTTAGATGCGTTGAATACTTCTAATTTTTGCTTCAAAAAGTACACCCATGTTTTTTGTGAAAATCATTAATGAAGAGAAAAAAATTAGTTTCTCTTACTAAGTGAGCTTGGCTTTATTGGTCCACAGACATCCATATATATGAGCTCCAATAACTTTCGAGCTCTCAAACTTGATTCTCTTGGAAAACTTTTTCTGAAATGCTTCCCAAGTAGATACGCTTCACATATTTGATCGAGATGCTTGATGCAAGGAAGACCTCTCACCATCTCTTTCTTTAAAAATACCTCTAGTCCTCCAAAGTTGAGATGACTAAATCAAAGGTATCATAACCAAAAAATATCTTTTTAACAAGCTTTGAGGCACTTGGAAACTTCATTTTGAATGTTTAGCAAAAAAATATTCTATTTCTTGATATTCGCACTTTCACAATTAAAGTGCCAATGTTATCTTTTAAGAGAAGATAATATTTTTAAATGAATATCATATCCTTTCTCTTAAAGTTGCCCCTAACTTAAAACATTACTCTTCATTTTTGGCGCAAAATAGTCATTGGAAATAAATTTATGATTCCCATTCATCAAGCTATAAGGATATTATCTTTGTCTTCTACTTCTATTTTTTGTGTCATTTCCAAAGGATGCATTGATGCTCATCGATTCATCAAGCTCCACGAACATGCTTCTTTTTTCCGCACATGTGATTTCTTGCTCCAGTGTCTATGTACCATGTTCTATCTTCATATCTTTCAATATCTTTGTAAGCTAGCAATAGTGTATCATCTTCTTTTGTTTCTTCTTCTACAAAGTTGACTCTTTCGTTGGCTTTATTTTTGGGCACTCTACATTCTTTAGCATAATACCCAAATTTATTACAATTGTAACACCTAACTTTAGATTTCTCGTACATTGAGTTTGAGTGCCCTCTTCCACGCCCTCTTGTTGAGTGTTCTCTCTTTCTTGATTGTTGCTAAAATCTCTTTCTTGTTCATTTGCATGACCTCATCCTTGTCCACGACCTCTTCCACAAAAGCTTTTAATGTTGTTATTGAATCTTTCATATTTCTTGGATGATTTGAGATCTTTCTTGAGGAGTTGTTCGATAATCCTTTCATTCATCTTCTTTCTTTCTTCATAGGCTTGCAAGGAACCCAAGAGTTACTCTATTGTCATCTTTTATAAATCTTTTGTCTCCTCGATGATAGTTACGATACTATTAAATCTTGATTTAATGATCGAAGAATCTTTTCAATAATAGTCACATCTTCTAGCTTCTCACCATTTTTTTTTTTTGTTATTAGAAATGGCAAGAACTTTTGAAAAACAATTGGAGACCGCCTCACCTTCTTTCATTTGCAAAGCATCAAATTGTCTTCTTAACGTTTGAAAACGTATCTTTTTAACCTTCTCTTCTCCCTTGTTTGGAGCTTCTCTCACGCTTGCTTAGCTGATGTAGTAGTTGAGATTATCTCAAAGCCAACATCATCTAACGCTTGATAGATAAGGAAAAGAGCCTTCTTGTCTCTCTTTCTTGAATCTCTTAAACTATCCTTCTGTGTTAATAATAGAACAGACTCATCCCTTGGCTCATTGTAGCCTTTCTCTATAATCTCCCAAACATCATGTGCTCAAAGAGCGCCTTCATCTTTATGCTCCAATTATCATAATCTGTTGTCTTGAGCAATAAAACTTGGAAGGAAGCCATACCTCCATTCGCCATATCAAGAAAGGAACCTGTCTCTTATAGCACTATGTTAGAATGAAAAAGGCTTTTGGAACAAGTGAATAAAGAAGCTATAAGTTTTATTTCTTATTTTTAGCTTGATACAAACTAAAAAATATCACCACTATTTATACTAGTAATACACCGTTAGGATTATGCCAACACATTTCAATTTAATGGTTACAAATAACTCTTTAAAGCGTTCTCATATCTACTATCATAAATGATATTAAATGTATATTCTAAACTTTTTTATAATTTTTCCATAATAGATTTCTAGAATTTTTTTCAATAGATTACTTTAGATTATGGGCTTTAATCAAAAGCCCAAATTAGATTGGGCCAAATTAAGTTTTATTTTCAACAGAGGAAACAAATCATAGTTGAATACAAAGTAGTGTCATTTGAACAAAATTATTTGGTTCAAGCTCAGACGAATGATAAAAGATTGAAGCCTAACATGCACCGAGAAATGTCTAGAATTATAATGGGCAAACATTAAAAAATTCATAGAACAATTTTGACCCTTTACTTTTCTCTCATCCTTAGACCATTTACTTGTCAAAAAACATTACTCTTTAAAGCTGTGAAGAAAATTAAATTTCATCATATGGAGTCCATTTTCTTTAGGTACAAATTTTAAGTACATTAATAACCATACAAGTTTTTGTTCCACTTTCTGACAAATATTACAATTTTAAGTAGAATAACCATACAATGTGCAATTTGAACACGACTTGTGAGATTCAAAGAGTACTTTTGTAACAGCCACAAGCTTCGGCTTCAACTAGCTGTTGCCAAAAGCCAGTTGAATATTATCTGAATAGCTTATTCAAGTCAATAAACATCAAATATACATTTACAGATCATATAAATTTTATCAAACATCAATCAGTTATGAATTTATAATAGTCTATATTTGACATTAATCTATCAATTTCTTCAGACCAAGGAATCTGCTCTTTTGCTGCCATTGAGCTCATAGGAGAAGCCCATCCAGCTCTACTAATGTTCCTTCCATCAACTGATATTCTTTGCTTTCCAGATAGCTTTGAATCAAATAAATCATTTCTCTGTCTGGGCGCACTCTGCGATCTTGATTTCGCCTTCCAGGACTTGGTGTTTGCCATATAATTGGGGAAGAATGGGAATTCCTGAGAGATCATATATGATTCTTCTTGATTGGAATTGCCCTCTAAAGAGCTAATTCTTCGAGTTTTCGGAGTAGGTGATGAGATTTGAGAGCTGTTTCTTGTTGTGAAGAAGGTTTCGGTTTCCTCACGATTTCCTGAGCACATTCCACTTACAGTTGAAAGAGTTAAGGAAGGTTTGAGATAGTTGAAGAGCTGCCTTCGATCTTTGGTTTCTGTTTGTGCCGTTGGATTGCCCTTTTTGTTCTTTGAATTGGCATTTTGTTGGCGAAGGTCCCCCTTCTCCATCATCTTGTATGCATCTCTCTCCATATCCTAAATGGATTGTTGATTTCCATTAGACTGATATTTGGGATTTTGATAAGTTAAAGAGAGATGTTGATGATCAGTGTGGATTAATGGAGGAGTTTGGGATAACTCTCCTTTCTTTCTGGTTTGACAGAGCACAAATTATCCTATAATTATATATATAATAATAATTTTGCTATTCCTTCTTTTCATGCTCTTTTTTTTTTAAAAAAAAAATTAGAATATTATAACTTCATAATCTTAATTTAAATTTTAATAAATCTGTTTGCATATTTTTAAAAAAAAATTGCCACTTGTTTTCTTCAACAAATATTTTAATTAAGAAAATACATAAAATCCCTTCTTGCCAAATGGTTGCTTACACTCACTATCATACTTCTTAAATAAAAGTCGTCCATACCAAGTAACTATTAATTTGTGACCAACTATCACTATGTGCATGTTTTAAATAAAGTCCTCATGCCAAATGACTACATAGATTAAAGTAGGAACATATATAAATTTTTATTTTATATTTTTAATTAGGCAATATAAATTATAAAATAAATATTTTTATTGAAGTAATAAATATTGACATTTTACATTATTTATTAGATAAAATAAAAACAATTTGAATTGAAATTTTTCGATAAAGACAATGAAAGTAAAAATGAGCCATCATATAGAATAAAGAGAATCATTCTTGACCAATTTCATATAATAATAATATTATTAATAATAAATTAAGTATGATGATCAGCACTTACATATAACTGTTGGAATTTAGATTCTTTGATCATTCTCCTTTGTTTAGTTTCCTTGCGTTGCATTGAATGAACTTCTTCAATCATTCTAACTCTGTGAGCTCGAGCTCTTACTTGCACTGTTAGTAAAGCTTGCATGCCTCTAAGAGTAGCTGCAGCTTTTTTCCTCACCAGAAATCCCCTCACCACTGCTTGCAATTTTACCAATCCCTTCAGTGCCCTCAATGCCTTTCTAGCCTGTCAAAATTTCTCATTCAAATTTCAAATATGTATGTAAGAAGTAATTACATGTATAGATATTCAATATTTTCATATTCTTTCTTTAATTACACGTCTCTCTCATTTATAAAGATCTAATAGGCCGGTTGTAAATCGATGAAGTTTTTCTGCTATAAAATGTAATAACTTGTAATAAATAAACCAATTATAATCATTTTAATATCTAATAACTAGAGAGAAATATAATTTCAGAAAATCTAAAAGAATGATATTAGATGTAATATTGATTATGTAGAGAAGATAAAACATATGTAAATATATATAATACATACCAGAAAAGATCTGAAACAAGCTTGGATTTTAATAGCTGCAACTTGCTGAATTGTACTGAAGCTTAATTTCCTAGCAGCTGCTTTGGCAATCTCTGGCTTGAAGAAGAAAGATGGTGGAGAATACTGGCCTTTTGGAGTATGTTTCAGTACTGTTTCAAGCTGAAGGCTTCTCATGCTTTCTCCTTCGGGAGTAGTCGGTGGCGGAGGCGGTGGCGGTGGTGGAAGCTTAAACCATATCTTTCTCTCCATTAATCTTCCTTGATTTTTCTCCTTCTTTCCAGTTAGGAAATTTCTCAGCCATTTCCCAGCTTTCACCATTTTATTTTATTTTTGTTATTGGTAAGGAAAGGGAATCGAATTGGAGGAATTTCGAGAGCTTAAGATTAAGTTTTGCACTTTTGCTTGTTTGAATTTATATCGGAAGTTTGGGATTACAGAAGGAAGAGAAGAGGATGGAGGGGGAATAGATGAAGAAAATGAATATTAAATGTAAGAGCTTCTTTCCATCCTTCCATTTGTCAGTATTAAGAAGAATAATTCCAAATTAGCACTGCAACTAGAAAGCTAAGAAAAATTTTCAGGCTAATTCAAATTTGACCAAGATGATAAGAGTTGATTGATTATAATATCAAAATAAATTTAATGATAAAAAACTCATCTTGATCACATTTGGATCAGAATAATTTGAGTTAAATTTAATAAAAAAATACCTAGAAAGATGGAGTCATACAGATTATTATTTAAAAATCGAAAGCTAATAAAAACAAACAGAAAATTCAATTCTTGTGATTTTCATGATTCTTTAATTGAATTTTTTTTTTTTTTTGGGGTGCTGATTTGATGCTGAACCAGACATGCATGAAAAGTCAGCAAAGGAAATGAGGGAAATTTGCAAAGGATGGTGATAGTATTTTTTTTCTTTTATGACGATACTTTTCCGATTATTGTATGTTTTTTGTGATGATACTTTTGAACTACTTTAAATTTAAATTTTGGATGGGGAGGGTTTTGCAGGTAAATGTACTTGTTTAAGAATGGCTAGAAAAAAAATTATGTGGAATAAATAGTCAAAGGTAGGAATAAGAGAGAGAAAGGATGACCAACCAAATTATCAAAATAAACAATTAAGAAAATGTGCTCAACATAATTTAAAAAAAAAAATGGAAGAGAGAGAAAGGGAGACCATGATATTATTATTTTTTTATTTAAATGATAAAATTTATTGCATAGGATTAGGGAGGTGGATCTAGAAAATTTTCTCTAAGACATTATAAGAGAAGTATAAAGTTAGCATAAATATCATAACTCCATATCTCCTTAATTTTTTTATACATAATTAAATTAAGCTTTAAAATATTTTAAACTAAATATAGTTTTTAATTAGTTTAGTATTATTGCCTTAAATGAGTTACGAATAGCATTGTATGAAGATACAACACATGTCTAAATAAGAGGATAAGTTGAACGTGAAACAAAAAATTTTACATGAAAAAATCAAAAATAAAAAGCAATAGGCATGCCCAAGTTAAAATGATTCCACTAATATTTGTCATCAATTACAAATGACATTCTTCTTCGAGGAAAGATGTTGATGCAATGTAATAAACATATAATGTAAATAACATAGTACTTAAATGAAGTTAGATGAGCCTTAGAGTATGGAGTTGTCTTTAAAAAATCATTTATAGCCACACTCTTTTATGGTGGAGAAATCAAAAAACAATAAGTCCAACATTCATGCTAGTTTTGACAGGGGGATTCATAGTAATATCAATAATTAATCTTATAGGAAATATAGTGCATTGACATTCTTGGTTTCAGGCTAGAGGATTATTGTCCAATGACGGTAGTCGAAGGACCATAGTTCGACGATAATGGTCGGAGGACCGTAATTGAGCAATAACGATAAAATGATCGTAATTGAGTGATGATGATTGGAAGATTTTAGTTGAATGAAGATAGCTAGAGAATTGTAGTTAAGTTGTAGCAGTTAAAGGACAGTAGTTGAGTGTCAGCAATACGAGGAACCTAGTACAACATCCGTGATTAGAAGATTATAGTCGACAGAAGTTTGTCAAGCGACTGTAGTTGAGTTATGGAGGTTGAAATATCATAGTTAAGTAATAATGATCAAGGGACTATAATCAGACAACAATGCTTGGAGGACTATTGTTGGATGATGCTAGGCAGATGACTTGTAACATCCCAAGATCTAAATTTAGAAAAATTCACAATTTATATCTCATAAGTAATTTATAATTTCATACTGTATAAACCGAGTGCTGCATAGGATGACAATTTATCATTGCTTATCATACTGGACGATCCGTAGAAACTCTTGAACTGATCGTACAGGACAATACAATTCATAATATATAAAGGGTTATTTTGTACTAATCGTACAGGATGATCTTAAATAATATATAAGAATTTAGGGCATTTTTAAAGGCTACCTATTTAAACTCTCATGTAAACTTGTTCAAAAGCCTTTTCACTGCTAAGTGTCTTGATAGGGAGCATAGAGAAGGAATTTAGGAGAGCTTTGGGAGAGAAGAGAGGGAGAGCTTTATTGTGAGGGAGAGTTGTGAGGGATTCAAAAGGTTACTCTAAGCAAGATTTTTCCTATCTTCTTCAAGTTTCTACCTTGATTCTTTGGTGGCTCTAGGGAGACATTCTATAGCACTAGGTCGTGGTTCTCTACTATCACCTAGAGACTGAAAAAGGATTCAAGATAATATGCCTTCTATTAGAAGGAGAAATAAGCTTCAAGGTATGTTGTTGTCACCTGGAGGGTGTGAAAAGCTTTCGGTTCTCCACAGCATGGGGTTAGTGAAAGTAATTTTGTAAGGGATTCTCTGCCTTATTATGGGGAAAAATGGAGAGATACTTATTTTAATGCAATACTTGGAATGGAGGCTTTTGAGGAGTGGATGTAGATTAGGTTGGATTGAACCACTATAAATTCTAGTGTATTTTTTCTTATTATTTATTGCACTTTATTTTATTTTTTTATGATTAACAATGTGGTTGAAAACTCTGATCTTTTATTATTGTGAAATTAATTCACTTCCATATCGAGTGATAAAATTATCTATTTTCAAATATTGAAAAAGTTATAAAATATTTTTTTATTAAAGAAATTTTTAAATTACAAATTCACCCCCCCCCCCCCCTCTTTCTTAGGCTCAGGCTGGTTCTTTGAGGTCTAACGACCTTCACAAACTTTCAAAAAGGAAAGGAGAGAGAAGAATCTTTGGATCATATTTATCAATCATTTTTTGTTAGAATTTTTATTCTATTCATTATAAGGGACTAATCTCTTGCTTCTATTTTCAATTATATGATTTTCTATGGATGTTATCTCTTCTAAATCTGCCAAAACTGCATAATCACCTGATTCCATAAGCTTTCACCGTACAAGTTTGGATATTTTATATATTTGATCATTATGAATAATTTGGTATAATTTTATTATATTTTAAATAAAATACTTAATGATATCTGATACATTATATGATAGCCTATTGAGCCACATAATTCACTGATTGGGAGTCATAAGAAGATGGAGATGTATTGGGAGTTATAAGGAGTCAGGGCAACTAATTCATGTGATTCAAGGGGGTTATAAGGAGTCCAGGCAACCAATTCATATGATACTCACTACAGGAAAAATGGCTATTACCGGCAGTTCCAACCGACGGTTTATGGACCGCCGGTGTTACCGGCGGTCTAGCCGGCGGTTAAACCGCCATCGTTTAACGGCGGTCTACCAATGTTTTTTATACGTTAAACCGTTGGTATTAACGGCGGTCCGAAAACCGCCGGCAAACCGCCGGATTATATTATTCACCGGCAGTTTAACGGCGGCCAGACCGCCGTTGATAAGTGATTTTGTACCAGCGGTTTAGCCAGCCGGAAAACCGCCAGTTAGTGCCCTAAAACGACCAGGCCCGCAACTCACATTTCATTCTTTCTTGCGTTCTTTCTCTCTCGTTTCCCTCGCCTCTGCTCGTCCGACCGCGACCGCGACCGACGAAGTTTCTCCGACCGTCGCCGACGAAACTTCTCCGACCGCCGACCCAGATCCGACCGGCACTCCGACGTCCGACCTCGCTGACGCAGTCCGACCGCCGACTTCAAGTTTTCAACCCTAGATTTCTATTTTAAGGTATATTTTATGTTTTTTCTTTGATTATTTCTTCTCACTAGACATAAGCAAGTGTTAGAGTTATTTTGGATGATTTAGATAGTAAATGTTGTAATAATTTTGGTATATCTAAGTTTTTGTGAACTATATTTAAGGTCCTATTGTTTCTAAAAAATATTGTTGAGTATTTTTTTGGTTCAACTATGAACCTTGTACACTATTTTGAATGTGGTTGTTAACATAATGGATCTAGTTATTTTAGTTTTGAATGTGGTATTGAATTAATGGATTTTGTTATTCAAGTTTAATTGCAAAAAATAATTGAATCCATATTCAGATTTGAATAATTAGATCCATTATGCTAGTAACTTAATTCAAAACTGTAATGACCATGCATCCAAAATAGTAGAAATCAAATTCATAGTTTGGTCAAATTTTTTTAATCAATGAATTAAAATATAATTTGTGGTAAAATATTAGGGTCTTAGTGATAAAGCCTTATAAAATTAATCACAATATCTCATTGTCACCATTAGCCTTATTCTAGCTGTGATTGATGTTTTGAATTGTCATTTTTCATCCATTCATGTTGAGTATTCTGAGGTGTCAAATATATTTTTTTTCAAATTATTTTGAGCAACTTCTATCCACCTTTTATCATGATGGAGCTTACAATTCCCAACTCAACAACAAAATAAATATGGCTGATTTGAAGAATTTTGTACAGGCCCCCGGCCCCTCACCATCATGTTGAAGTTCCTCCTCCATAATAACCTAATTCAATAATTGTTGATAATACTACTTCAACTTTAATTTGCCTTCTTTTCCTTCTCGACCCCCTCACAATCATAATTCCATCGCAAATCTTGTTTTGTGGCGAAATTGCAACGGATTCAAATCTGACGGTAAATCGTACGTCGCAAACATATTTTTGGAGGAGTAAATGCGTCACAAAATTTGTGCGGCAGATTTCGACAAATTTACAAGGAAAAATCTTATATAAAATGACGTCTTGTTTTTGTGCACTGTTAGAAATTTTGTCACAAATTACAGCCGATTTACCGCCAATTGTTGCAGATTTGCTGCGGCAATTCCGTCGCAATTTGTGATGAAATTTTCGTCACAAACAACGATAGTCAACTGTCATATCGACTTTTGCAATGAAATTACAATAACATTCCATAAAATTCTACTTTTAGTATAAAACATAGTTAAAGTTCCAAAAGTTCTTATACATCAAAAGAAATAAAATGCTCCAAAAACTCCTACACAGATCATCTAAGCGGAATCTGTGTCATCTCTCTTCTGCTCTGCCAATCTATTCTCTCAATCTCCGTAGCTCATTCAGTATCTAAATGTTCATGAGAGAACTAATTAAGAGCATCTTTCTTACCTTCAACTCCCCTCTCTAGTCTTATCAACTAGAAGAATAGCATCAACAAAAAGCATACAGATTGTTATATTCTAATAAATATTTTCATAACTATGTAGGGAGACGTTTGCTTCAACGTCCAAATGACTATCCAAGAAGAGAGATATTGGATGTATAACAGATTGTTGCCGGGTCAAAAAAGATTGACAGTTGAATTTATAGAGGGAGTTGAAACTTTCATTCAAGTTGCATCTCAACTGCCTTCCTTTCAGTTTGATAAAATGTTTAGATGTCCATATTCGAAGCATAAAAATATAGCATTCCTCAAGCCCGATGATGTGAAGCTTGATTTATATCGTAGGGGATTTCTGCCAAACTATTGGATTTGGACATCACATGGCGAGTACGAGCCACATAGAGATGCTCATGCCTGTTCATCTACAGCTTATGAAACATTTGATGAAGATCAAATGAGTAGACCCTATGAAGACCTTATTTTTGATGTAGCATGTCATAATTTAAGGTCTAATGTGGAAGAGCCACCAAATGCAGAGACACAAAAATTCTTTGAGTTATTACATTCAGCTCAAAAGCCAATTTGGGAAGGTTGTAGTACACATTCGGAATTATCCATTGCAATGAGGATGCTAAGTATTAAAACTGAGTATAATATTCCCCATGAGTGTTTTAATGATGTTATTGGTCTTATGAAGGAAACTAATCCAGCTGGCAATTTAATTCCCTCAGACTTATACCGAACAAAGAAATTAGTATCCAAGATGGGTCTCACTACTAAAAAGATTGATTGTTGTATCAATGGATGTATGTTATACTATAAGGATGATGCAGCATAAGTTATTTGTCGCACCTACAATGCTCCTCGGTTTAAGTAAAACTCGAGAAAACAACGTCGTCCAAAGAAAGATGTGACATATTCTCGTTTGTTTTATTTACCAATCATTCCAAAACTTCAGCGGCTCTATGCATCAATGAGTTCAGCAGGCCATATGAGATTGCATAAGGAGAAAGTAGCAAAAAGTGATGTTTTTTCTCATCCATCAGATGCTGAAGCATGGAAACATTTTGATCGAGTGCATCCTTCATTTGCTGCTGAACCCCGCAACATAAGATTGAGATTATGTACTGATGGTTTTACTCCCTATAGTCAAATAATTACACTGTATTCTTGTTGGCCAGTTATATTAACACCATACAACTTTCCACCAGAGATGTGTATGACTACTATGTTCATGTTCTTAACTCTGATTATACCTGGACCATATAATCCGAAAGCAAAGATTGATATCTTTTTGCAACCATTAATTGATGACCTCAAATTATTATGGGAAGAAGGAGTGCTCACATATGACATATCAACAAAACAAAATTTTCTCCTTCGAGCTACTTTGCTGTGGACTATCGGTGATTTTTCAGCTTATGGTATGTTGTCTGGTTGGAGCACAGCAGGGAAATTAGCATGTCCTTACTGCATGGAGAACAGTAAAGCTTTCACATTAAAACATGGAGGGAAAAATACTTGGTTTGATTGTCATCGTATGTTTCTAAATGCTAATCACCAGTTCCGAAGAAATAAGGAAGCATTTGTTAAAAACAGAATTGAGCGATCACCTCCTCCACCCAGATTAAGTGGTGATGATATACTACAGAGACTTTCTGACATTCCAACAATTATTGATTATCCAATGCTATCAGAATCTAAATTTCCGGGTTATGGCGTTCAACATAATTGGATAAAAAAAAGTATTTTTTGGACATTACCTTATTGGAGAACTAATTTGATAAGACATAACTTGGATGTTATGCACATTGAGAAAAACTTTCTGGATAATATTTTTAATACAATTATGGATGTTAAAGGCAAGAGTAAAGATAATGTCAAAGCGAGGATGGACATTAAAGAGTTTTGTCGGTGAAAAAATCTAGAGTTAGTAACAACAACTGACGGTAAACTAATGAAGCCCAAAGCTCCTTACTCTTTCATGTTAGAGCAAAAAAGAATAATATGTCAGTGGTTTAAAGGTTTAAAGATGCCTGATGGCTATGGATCAAATATAAGCCGATGTGTTGACTTGAAATCTGCAAGGTTATTTGGACTCAAAAGTCATGATTTTCACATAATTATGGAGATTCTTCTTCCGATCATAGTCTATTTGTTACCCGATTATATATCAAATCCATTGATTGAGCTTAGCATTTTCTTCAAAAATTTATGTTCATCTAAACTAAATGAAAATACTTTACGGAGGTACGATGATAACATACAAATCATCCTATGCAAGTTAGAGAAGACATTTCCTCCGAGTTTTTTTGATTCTACGAAACATCTTCCAGTCCATCTACCTTACGAAGCTATAGTTGGTAGACCTGTACAATATCATTGGATGTATCCTTTCGAAAGGTAAATGTGTTAAGACTTTTATTAATTCTTCAATATTTTTGAATAAGTTGAGATAACATATTTTTATTAACTTCATGATGATTGTAATTGATTAATAGATATTTGAACAAGTTGAAGAAATATGTTAAGAATAAAGCACGACCAAAAGGATCGATATGTGAAGCATATTTGTCTCAAGAGACCACTCACTTTTGCTCCTACTATTTCGAGCCACATGTAAGGAGTACAAGAACAAAAATTGGTCGTAACATGGACTTCGATGTAGAAGAACACTCACATGCTACACTATCAGTATTTAGAAGGTAAGGAAAGCTTAGTGGCAAATGTGTTGAAAGATATCTCAATGATTTAGAAATAAATACAGCGAATTTGTATGTACTACTGAACTGTGAAGAAGTTGAGCCAATCTTAGAGTAAGTTCTAACATAATGTTAATAATTAATTAGTAATGTTTATTTAAAATACTAAAGTATTATTTGTCACCAAGTATTTCGTAAGCAATTTGCCTTTGACAGATTCAAGTGATATTGAGCAAGCTGTTGCAAATGAATTTCCAACTTGGTTCAGATCATATGTGAGTATATTTTTTTATAACTTTAAATCTTATTTATTATCAAAAATACTAAAATTTGAAAATGTTTGTAGGTACAAAACCCTGATAACAAATGTTTTGATAAAGATTTGCAAGCATTAGCATGGGGTCCAATGCGAAAAGTAAAAACTTGGTCAATATATATAGTGAATGGATTCAGATTTCATACCAAATCGTGGAGTGAAGGAAGAAAAACTGAAAATTATGGAGTATGTGTTAGAGGGAACACTTATGAAGAAGATGAGTGTGATTATTATGATATTCTGAATGAGGTCCTTGACTTGGAATACCCAGGCGAAGATGAGAACTTTGTATGCTTATTTAACTGTCAATGTATGATCCAGTACAGAATAGAGGCACAAGGGTTCATCCTGCGTATGGTTTAGTAGATGTTAAACATAGTAGAAGATACGGAAAGTTATATCCATTTGTGTTAGCAAGTCAAGCTATTTAAGTTTATTTCAGCAAATATCCCAGTGGTCGTAGAGACAAACAAGATTGGCTAGCTGTCATAAAAATAAAAGCACGGGGAATAATTGATCAACAATACATTGTAGAACCTGCACATCAAGAGGATGAGATGTCAAGTTGTATGCCTATTGAAATTGAGGAGATGACAACTACAATCACTACTATTGAAATGGAGTTAGAAGATGTGAATAGTTCAACTAGTTCAGGCGAAGAAGAGAATGAGGATGAAAGTGAAGATACCCTTGAGTGTGATGAAAATAGTTTTGATGATTCTGATTAGTTTTTGTAATTTAAAATTGTAAAATTTTAATGTTTTGTAATATTTTGAATTCTAAGAAATAAAATTGTTATTTGCCAGCTTGTAATTCATTAACTGCTTAATTAACTGCTTCTCGTATTTCATTACCTACTTTATTAACTGCTTTTCAATGCTTTAGTAATTGTATTTTTTTAATATTGCAGATGGCTTCAGGCGACGATCCTCCTCGTAAATCATTTGCCTCAAAGTTCCGCCGGAAGAAGATTACTGCTAGCATACCCACACAGGCTGAGGTAGGTGAGGGGCCTTCAGTTCCACCAGATCTACCTACACCACCACCGCAACCACCTGCCAGGAGCCAGCAGCATTCACCAGAGCAGGGTCAGGGACATTTAGATCCACCTCCTGTTGTACCTCCATACTTCCCTGGCCACTTCCCTCCTCCCAGCTCGACGAGTCCTCGCTTCCCCTCTCCAGATCAGACACATGCTTCTCCATTCTATCCATATTACCCCCCACCATCATCACAGGCAGCTGGTCCATCCACTGGTCCCCACCCTCCTTACCCTTACCCATATTACTACCCCTATCCAGTGCAGCATGAATAGGGTGGACCATCAAGACCACCAGAGGTTAGCGCAATTCCGCCTACAGCAGCAACAGATAAGCATCAATACATCGAGCCTGACGGTGATAAGTAAGTTCAATTTAAGTTATTAAGTTATTTTTATTTTGATATATTACATGTTATTGAAAAAAAAGTCACTTGCAGCTTCAATCCTTCAAGGACGCTTATACATATGATCCGGGATATAATAAAGAATAAATATGATGCTCCTTACTTATCGGTATATTTACCGCCGGTAAGCCGTCAATCAAATAACCAGCGGTCTAACAGCCGGAAGATCGCCGGTTCAAAATTCGCCTGTAACCGGCGGTCTAAGCTGCCGGCAAACCGCCGGTGAAAGTTTCCTACGCAATTTTTTCCAGCGGTCAAAAAACCGCCGTCAAGCCGCCGGTAAGGAAAAAAATCGCCGGTTAATATAGAGTAACCGCCGGAAAAAACCGTCGAATTTCGGCATTTTTCCTGTAGTGAGTAACATTAATAATGATAATTGTTACTGATATTGTGATTGATTTTGTAATTAATTGAAATATAATGATTTGTAAAAAGATAAATTGATACATATAATCAATATAGACATTGATGCATATATTTCTTTACATGATTTATAGTATGTTGTTCTCTTTTATCTTATATTTATTTAAGTTATAATATTTTAGTTACTTATTGGCTTATATACTCATTATATAGTTTTACATGCTTTAAGGAAAGGGTAAGGATCATATGATATGAGACACTGGATAACATGTATAATTATTTTACTTGCAATTCTAAACAAAATGATGGAATGTTTCTTTTTGTTATTCATTTGTAGCTCTAGTTAAATGATTAAAATAAAAGATAGATATAATTCTTCTAATATATATCCTAGAATGTGACAATTTGTGTGTGAGGATTTCTTATGAATCCTTGTTGAGAGTGTCACTTGAGACTAGCTGAGAATGCTAGAGAGGCATCTTCACTATGAAAGAAGCAAAATGAGAGAGGCATCTCCACTATGTAGGAAGCAGAAGGAGGGATGCATCTCTTCCATGTAAGAAGCAAAAGGAGGGAAGCATCTCCAACATGCTGGGAAGTAGAAGGAAGGAGACTAGGCTTTTTAGAGAGTGAAGAGTTATGTAAAAGTCATTATCCACTTAGGAACAGAGAAGGGCTTGTGTACCTTGATGAGTGTAAAATGAATACTTTCTAGTGAAATTCCCAAGAATGAGGATCTTGGGGAGTGGGCATAGGTCTAAGGACAACACTACTACAAAATTAATTTTGTTTCCTTTTTTCTTAAATTGCTTCAATTTGCCTACTTACATATTTTAAATTTATTATTTAGATATTCTCTTTGTAGCAAGTGTTTATTTCAAAAAAAAAAAAATCAATTATATTATGATAAATTTATATTTTCTTAAATAACATCTTGCTATGTTATCTTGCTATTAATTTTCTTAAATAACATCTTGCTATCAAAGTGCTTTAAAATTAAAGTTTTTAAAGTTAATCATTTGGTTTTTTATTTCACCTCAAATCACTATTACTTTTTGAAAAGTAATTTTATTTTAAAACACCTATTTCACCCCCTCCTCCCCAAGCTATGTGTAGTCACTTACATTTGGTATCAGTGCGGGATTGTCATTTATTTGATTCTAATACCTGAGTAGATTTTGGTATGATACAGTTTAGGAATCAGAGCACATCATAAGGGTATTCTATTACTTGCCCACTATTTTTGGACAATATTCCCTTTGATTTTCTTAAAACATGCATGTTTACATTCATTCAATTCATAGATCATAGGATGTGGCGTTTAATTCAAGTTAGATATTCACCACCAAATAGAATACTAAATGCAAAAAAATTGAAATACTATTTATTAAATGGAGCACGGAAGATAGAGAACTTGCAAAGTTAAATGTTAAATGTTTAAATCATTTCCTTTTTGCACTTAAGTCTAAGGATTATATGAGAGTGTTCGCTAGCACAATTGGAAAGGAAATTTGAGATAGAATGTGTGTAACCAATGAGAAAACTAATTAAGTAAAGAAATCCTAGTTAAATATTTTAATTCATGATTATGAAGTTTTTAGAATGCAACCTAGTGAATTTCTGACATGTATACTCGCTTTACGAAAATCATTACTTCCTTACATGATTTGGGTAAAGAAATTAAGCAATGCTAAAAAGGTTAATAAGATTCTTATATGTCTGCTTGAATCTTGGGATGCCAAGGGAATGACGAACTCAAAATTAAAGGATATAAATGATTATTCTATTGATAATTTAATTGGTTCTTTTATTGCTTATGAGTAAAAGATTTGCTAAAGAACTGCAAATAGTGGAGAAAAAATGAAGAAGAAGACAATTGCTCTAAAAATTGATGACTCAAAAATAAAAACTTAGAAGGATATATAAATGAGGAGATAATGCTAATGCGAGGCAATTTAAGAAATTTCAAGAAAGAAAAAAAAAACAAGCATAAGTGACATAAAGAAAAATACATAGGTAAAAACAAATCGAATAAGTTTATTGCTGATTTTGTTAGTTATGAATGCAAGAACACAGGGCATATGAGATCAAACTATCCAAATCTAAAAATGCAACAAACCAAGGAAAACACTAGAAATAGATAATCATTTTAATTACAAACATTATGATAATTATTTTAAATGTTTCAAACCAAGTCATAAAACAATAATAAGTATTTTCATTATAACAATAATAAGTATTTCGGTTATAATAATAATTAGTATTATAATCACAACAATAATAAATATTTATATTACAACATCAATAATTTTTTCCAATGGAAATTTTCTTTTGAAAAAAATACAAAATATAATTTTCAACAAGAGGATGTAAAAGAGGAAAATCAAGACTAAGGTATGACAAATCTCAAGTGATGTGCTACAACTATCAAAATTTGGTCACTACACTACAGAATGTAGAACTTCCAATGACAATAATGTTGAAGAGAAGCCTAATAAAGCATAAGAGAGAAGTCAACAAGATGACACTTTGTTATTGGCATATAAGGAGAATTAAAAGGTGAAGTTAAGATATGGTATCTAAAAACTGGTGCAAGCCACCATATGGGTGGAAGAAAAAGCAAATTCATGGAACTTGAAAAGTTGATGAGCGGCAATATATCCTTTGGAGATGAGTCCAAGGTAGTTGTGGAGGGAAAATGTAATATTCTTATCTAATTGAAGAATGGAGAGCACCAATTCATTTCCAACGTCTATTATGTGCCAAATATGAAGAGTAATATTCTAATTTTGGTTCAACTCTTAAGGAAAGGTTTTGATATTCATTTGAAAGATAAAAACCTTTCAATAAGAGAAAATATGAGAAACCTAATTAAAAAGATACCAATGTAAAGAAGTAGAATGTTCTTACTCAATATTCAAAATGATCCTGCCAAGTGTCTCAAAGCCTACTACAAAGACCCATCCTAGCTCTAGCATCTTCAATTTGGGCATCTTAATTTTGAAGGATTTGAGCTATTATCAAAGAAGAAAATGGTGAGAGGTATGCCTTGCATCAATCCCCCAGATCAAATATGTGAAGGCTGCTTGCTCAAGAAGAAATTTAGGAAGAGCTTTCCGAAGGAGCCAAATTGGAGATCAAAACATACACTTAAACGCATACATACGGATGTATGTGGTCCAATCATACGAAGCTCTCTCGGAAAGAGTAATTATTTCCTTCTCTTCATATATAAGTTTTCAAGAAAATATTGGATATATTTTTTGAAGCAAAAAGAAGAGGTCTTTGAAGTATTCAAAAAGTTCAAAGCCTTGGTGGAGAAAAAAAGTGGCCTCGAGATCAAAGCTATGTAATCAAATTGATGAGGATTAATTTAAAGGAATTTTAAGAATTTTGTGAAGCCAACAAATACATTGACCTTTGACTATCCCAATATCTCCTCAACAAAATGGTGTAGAAGAAAGAAATAATTTAACTACCCTTGACATAGCTCAAAGTATACTCAAGAGTAAGAGGCTATCTAAGAAATTTTGGGCCGAAGATGTTGCATGTCAGATTACTTGTCCAGTCGATCTCCAACAAGAATTGTATGGGGAATGACACCGCAGGAAGTATGGAGTGGAAGGAAGCCCAATATCTCTCATCTAAGAGTGTTTGGAATCATAACTCATATGCATGTACCTAATGAGAAACAAAGTAAAATGGATGAAAAGTGTGAGAAGTGCATTTTCATTCGTTATGACTCCAGCTGAAAAGGCTACAAGTTATACAATCTAATCACTATAAAAACAATCATCAGTCGTGATGTCATCTTCAATAAAGAAGGAGAATGGGTTTAAGACCCACATGATGATCACTACAACTTCTTTAAGGATGAAAAAGTTGAGCAACCAAGGATGTATCAAGAAAGAGATGAGCCCACAACACCACCAACTACACCAACTGCAAGTACTCAAGATGACCTATCATCTTCATCTTCTTCAAGTGAAGGGTTAACCAAAAATGTACCACGCTTTAGAAGTTTATAAAAAATCAATGAGTTAACTGAGAATCAAGAAAATCTCACTCTTTTGCCTCTTTGTCGATTGTGAACCAGTGAATTTTCAAGAAGTCGTGCAAAGTAAGAACTAGAAGGATGTAATGGACAAAGAAATCAAGGCAATCGAAAAGAATGATACATTGGAGTTAGCTACACTTCTAATATAACACAGGACAATTGGTGTAAAGTGGGTGTACACAGAAAAGAAGAAGGTCAAAGGAGAAGTCAAGAAATACAAAGCAAGATTAGTAGTGAAAGGTTACAGCCAAATAGCTGGCATGGACTAGGATGAGATATTTACTCTTGTTTTTTACTTGAAACTATAAGGCTAATCATTTCTTTGGCAACTAAAAATAGATGGAAAATACATCAAATGGATATAAAGTCCTCCTTTCTAAATGGATTCCTTGAAGAGGAAGTCTACATTCAATAACCACCTGGCTATAAAGTCAAAGGGAAAGAAGATAAAATTTTAAAGCTGATGAAGGCTCTCTATAGATTAAAACAAGCACTTAAGGTATGGAACAACCACATCGATATTTCCTTGAGAATAACTTAATCAAATGTCCTCAAGAACATTCATTTTACATCAAAGTCAAGGATGGGGATATTTTAATAGTGTGCTTATATGTGGATGACTTGATCTTCACTGGAACTAACCTAGATATGTTTAAGGAATTCAAGAAAGTAATGGCTAATGAGTTTGAGATGATGGACATTATGCAAATGACATACTACCTCAGTATTGAAGTTAAGTAAAACGATGAAGGCAGCAATATTTCTCAAGAAATTTATGGAAAATAAATACTCAAGAAATTCAATATGAATGCTTGCAACCCTATAAGCACTCCAATGAAATGTGGAGGTAATTTATAAAAAAGGGAGGATAACAAAATTATTTCTCCAATATTTTTCAATAACCTGACTGGTAGCTTGCGCTACCTAACTTGCACTAAGCCAGACATCCTTCATGTGGTTGGAATTGTTAGTCATTATATAGGGGCACGAACTATAACACACTTAAAGGCTACCTAGAGGATTATTTGATATATCAAAGGGAAAATTGACTTTGGCCTATTCAATTCATCATTAAGTGATTTCAAAATGGTCGGATATAGTGATAGCGACTGGGCCGGAGACTTGGATGAGCAAAAAAGCACTATGGGGTTCGTGTTCTTCATGAGAGACTATTTTTACTTGGATGTCAAAGAAGCAACAATTAGTTACCCTTTCTACATGTGAAGCTTAGTATATTGTTGCAACTTCATGTGTCTGTCATGCAATTTGGCTTCAAAATTTATTAAAGGAGTTAAGATTGTCACAAGAAGAGCTAACAATGATTTGTGTTAATAAGAAGCCAGCTGTCTCTTTGGCTAAGAATCCTATTTTTCATGATCGAAGTAAACATATCGACACACGCTATCACTTCATCAGTGAATGCATCACAAGAAAGGATGTGCTAATAGAGTATTTGAAGACACATGATCAAGTAGTTGATATATTCACCAAGCCCCTCAAGCATATTAGAGGATGTGTAAAAGATGTTATCAGGATAAGAAGATAACTTGGGATAATAAATCAAGTTTAAGAAGGGGTGTTGAAAATTAAACTTGATTTAATTAATTAGGCCTTTTAATTGAGCTTATAATCTAAAAAAAAAAAACCTTAGAAAATTCTAGAGTCTCATTTTATGAAGAATATTTTAGATGATTCTAGAAATACATTCTAAAAGAGTGATTTAGATAATTCTAGAATATGTAATTAATGACTTTTGTAAATGAAGATAGGAGAATATTCTAGAGAGTCAATAGTAGCCATTAGATTTAAATGTGTTGGCCCAATCTTAATGGGGGTGTCACTAGTATAAATAGGAGTGGTGTCTTTTGCACAATCTTAATGGGGTTGTCATTGTATGACGTAGAATTAAAGTGTAAGAGTGAAATAAAAATTGAGTTTTACAAGTATTCATCTTCTCTTTTAGAATTTCTCCTCTTACAATAGCCTCTTATTTTCCAACGTATTAAGGTCTTCCATAAGCAATATTGATGAATAGGAGAGAGTGGAAGAAGAGGAGGAAAAGAGAGGATGACACCATGGTGGAGGGATGAAGGCCCACCTCCAAGCTACTTGTTGTCACCCCAAGGAGTCAAATCCGCCGGCTTCTTCTTCTTTGTAATACGTGTACTGCCACACTCAAATAAGGTGATGCCATGGCTTCTCGTCAGAACCGCCTCCACTACGAGTACCAGGTAAGATTTTTTTAATAAAGTTTGAGTAATCTATTATATATTAGAAGATATAAGAGTTCTTCATTTTCTACTAATTAAAAAAGATGAGATTATATACAAATGAGTAAAATCATATGATTCTATTGCAGCGATTACAAAAATCAGGTGCCAAAAATGAATAGCTAAAATACAAGAACAATATTATATGTTATTAGTCAAATAGCAATAGTGGGGTGATGGAAGTCTAATGATAGTGGTTACAATTATAGAATGTGGTTGTTAATGACGATCACTGAAAAAGGGAATATAGCTCTTTAGCTCTCTCAACGCTTGAACCTCATCTTTATGTAAAGAATAAATAACTATTTATAATTTTTTTTCCAGAGGACCATTTTTATAAATTTGACAAAAATTCAAAATACTATATCTTACGGTCTATATTTAATCTTCTTGATTGTTTAATGTTTATTAAATATTTGAGTGCTTTAATAATATTATAATCAAATGATCTTTAGTGCATGAGATTCGTCTCGTCCAACAACTCAATTTAACAATAAGCATATCATAATTGGAGAGGTTCTTCAACTAATACTAAACCGTTTTAAAATATATTTCACATTGTTGATTTGATGTCAATTAGAATCGGATTGAAATTTCTTTTAGTGCAGTTGGGTTCGTTTATACTTTTAGTTCAACAATAAATTTATGATTTAATCAGAGTTTGAATGATCTTGAATTTAATTTTTAAAATATCTAATATAAATATTATCTCAACATTCCTATTGATCTTCTAAATTTTTTGGGATATATCAATTTTATATAATAAAAAAGTAATAAAAATCTTATCCATATGCTCCTCTAGTTGTCCTCTACTCATCCACCAAATTCTCCATTTTGTTTTTACTTGTTCTCCTTCTTTTTTTTCAAGGGTTTTTTAAATATTAAAAACTTAAGAGCATTGATGAAATATTTTTTAACCGTTTAAAAAGTTATTGCATAAGTTTACGCGCTTTCCACCGGTGGGTTAAAAATCAACAGGCCGGCCACAACTATTTTTGCCGTCCAAATAATTGCTGATGTAAGCATGTATTAAATTTATTAATACAAACGGGTTTAGATAAATGGGTTAGTTGATAAGCCTGTGCGTGTCTGTATATATATATATAATACAATATTATTAGAGTTTAATATTCTAATTTTGCACAAAAGTCTAGTACATAGAAAAAAAAATTGTGGGAAATAGCAATAGCTTTTACATGAAAACTGAAAAAATAAAAATTCCAATTGTAATTATTCCTCTTGTGTGTGTCATTGTTTTTTTTTTTTTTTTTTTTTTTTGAAAGAAATGCACCAAAAATGCATTAAAGAGGAAACTAGTAAGTACAATTAGTAAGAGGATCACATTCTTCCTTGATTAAACTAGACAACAAGGAAGGAATGTGATCAAAAGCAAAACTATCAAAAAAGAAACTCTTCTCCAATGCTAAAGTAGCACAACAATTAGCTACCTTATTACATCTTCTATTAGCATGGAGGAAAACAACTTTATTAAAATCATTAAGAAAGCACAACTCTTTATTAGGCCATCTATCAACGTACCGTTCACCCTTCTTTAATGAATCTTGAATGAATTTGATCACATTGGCACTATCACTTTCAATTATTAATCATTTGCATTCCAGCATCCAGCTTTTCAGAAATTCCCTAACCGAGAACACAGCTTCAAGTTCCAATTGAGCAATATCCCAATGGGATCCCTTCTTTCCAAAAGCACTTATAAACCTGCCTTTGTGATCTCTTAAGACCCCACCAACTGCAGCCAAATTAGATTTAAGCAAAGAAGCATCAACATTGATTTTGATCCATTCTTTCGGTGGAGGGCACCAAGTGCTTTGAGACTCCCTTAGGAGATTAGGACCCCAGCATGAAAGATGAGGACCAGAATTTGAAATGGCTGTGAACATAGCATTAGAAGCAACCACTGAACTTGGTAAAGCACCCTTCCCATCCTTCACATTATTCCTATTCTTCCATGAATGGTAAACTATATTACAATAAATCTGTGCAATTCCAGATTTTTCCTGTGCAATGCATTTTTATCCCTGTAAACAACTGTCAAGTGAACTGAAAATCGGGATAGGAATGCCCCATTCAACCATTCTTGCTATAACATCAGTCATATGTTTGCACTGCACCATTATATGCTCATAAGATTCACTTTCATTGCAACCTCTGGGACATAAATCATCAGTTGCTATATTACGGTTCTTCAAGAAAAGATTAGTTGGAATGGCTGCCTTCCACAATCTCCACCAAAAAACTTCTACTTTCTTCTTAAGCTTCAATTTCTGAAGCCAAGAAAAATAATCTGTATCCTCCATATTAAATTTGTTAATGAGAATCTGCTCATACACCAATGCTGAAATCGTCTTTCTTGAGCATTTCTTCATCAATTCCAACTGGTCTTCACCTTCAAAATCAATATGAACTTGACTAATCAAGTGAACCAAATCTGGGTGAAAAAAAATCCGTAACTTCTTGTAATCCCACAAGCCGTTACTAAGAATAAAATGTTGTACATAAACCCCGTCCAATGAATTGCAATCAATGAATGTTGGCCACCTATTGAAACATCTATCAAGAATCCATGTATCATTTAGAACATTAACCTTATCACCCTTCCCTATACTCCACCGAACAGCCATCTTCAAGCATTTACCACCATCAACTAGAATTTTCCAAGCTGTTGAATTGATTTTCCTTTGAGCACCATTCATCACATCATTACCATATCTTGCCACCATAACACGATGAAACAAGGATTGTGGTTTCTGGATAAAGTTCCAAGCCAATTTGGAACGAAGTGAACCGATTCTGTCAAGTGGGGAATGAACTCCCAATCCAACATAACATCTTGGTTTACAAATTTCTTTCCACGCCACATAGTGCATACCTTTACTTTCCTCCTTTTTATGCCAAAGAAAACTTCTACAAAATTTCTCTAACTCATATAAAACCCTCTTGGGTACCATAGAATGAGTTAGTAAAAAATTAGGCATAGATAACAAAGAGCTGTCTATAAGAATCAACTTCCCACCTAAAGAGAGTGACTTCTTACTCCAAGCATTGAGTTCGTCCGTCACATTGCACAAAATATCTTGAAAATAAGCCATTTTAACTCTATTAAGAGTTATCTTAACTCCCAAATACTTCATTTCTTTAACAACTTTAAAACCAAGAACTCTAGCAATCTTGTTTTTCATAGAATATCTAATAGCCTTTTCAAACATCATTTGAGATTTGTTAACATTAACATTTTGCCCAGTCCACCTGCAAAAGTCTTCCACAATATTCTTCAATTTCTTTGCTAATTTCACATTTGCATTAGAGAAGATCAAAACATCATATGCGTACAATAGATGTGTAACAATAGGACCTCTAGGAGAAATCTGTATACCAAGCTTTTTTCCCCTTTGCATAATAGAATTTGATAAAAGTTGAGCACATAGGACGAAAAGGTATGGAGATAATGGGCATCCTTGACGGAACCCACTATGAGCATCAATCCAACTAGAATTCTTCCCATTGATAATTATGGAAAAACTAACATCTACCACACATTCCATAAGAAGTTTAGAAAAAGCAATAGGAAAGCCATACCAATCTAGAACATACCGAAGAGAAGTCCAACTCATGCTATCATAAGCTTGCTCCATGTCAAGTTTAATAGCCATCAATCCCTTCTTATTCTTTGATATTTTGAATTTGTGAAACACCTCTTGAGCCAAAAGACAATGATCTGCAATAGATCTACCATGAACGAATGCCACTTGTTCTTCCGAAATCAACTTTGAAATAATCTTCTTCAATCTATTAACCATCATTGTAGCCACAATCTTATAATTGGTTTGACAAAGGCTGATAGGCCTATAGTTTGATGGAGTCAAAGGACTTTTAATTTTAGGAATCAAAATAATCAACGTCTTCTTCCATTCCTTATGCATATGACAGGATTTAAAAAAACTATTAACAGCCTTCCACTACAGGAAAACCCCATATTACCGGCGGACGAAATCCGCCGGATAACATAGATATTCCGTCGGAAATATACTTTTCCGGCCCATGTTGCGGCGGAAATTCATATGCCGGTTTCGGCCGCGTCGATAAATTATTTCCGGCGCCAATTTTGCGTCTGAAATGTCTCCGGCGCAGTTTCCGGCGAACCACCGGTGAAAACACGGATCGTTTTCGACGTTGAAAAACGTCTTAATTCCGGCGCCATATCCACCGGTAATTAGCGTCGCATGATGCGCCGGCCATTACCGGCGGATATAACGACGCAAAGTGCCTGTATGAAACCCACGAACTCACTTGCGACGCAAAGTATACGCCGATAATTACCGGCGGACGGTGCGCCGGTAATGACGCTGGTAGTTTCCGTCAGAACAAAGGCGACGGTACATACAATACGATTCGTTGAGTTTAAATACCGGCGGACGTTCCGCCGGTAATGACACTAGTGACGTCGGTATAAATTCAGACGTCTCATCCCTCGGATATCTTTCGTTGAGTTTAAATACACCGGCACAATATCCGCCGGTACAATACGCCGCAATATTTCCGCCGTAACATGCGACGGAAATGGTTAAGGCATCCCAATACCATCGGGGTTCCCGGCGGAACCTGCGTCGGTGAATTTACGACGTATTTTGCGCCGGAAAAGTTGACGCAAACTTTACGTCGAACAAATCCGCCGGTAACTGCGCCGTTTATTACCGTCCTTGAATTTCCGCCGGAAAATCCGACGGTATTCGCGTGTTTTCCCGTAGTGTTCCAAAGAGTCTCACATACTATGCTCCAATAGCTTTTATAGAATGAGTAAGTAACCCCATCTAGTCCAGGAGATTTGTTGTTGCCTTGCTGAAAAATAGGGTTTTGAAGCTCCAAAATAGAAAATTCTGCATTAAGAATCATGATATCTTCCTCAGAAATTTTCTGAGATTCAAAAACTGCAGGCCAATCCAAGATAATGCAGTCCCTGTTTTTCCATTTTTTTCCAAAAAAATTGGTAAAAACCCTTTCAATTTGTTCATCTTTATCACATACATTATTTAGCTCATCTCTGATTTGATTTATTCTATTCCCTTTTTTATCTAGCTGTGGCATAACAATGGAACAAATTGGAATTTGTATCACCTTCTTCATGCCACCTAACCTTAGCCCTTTGATTCCACCATGTAGAGAGCCTCTTCAATGTGACATTAAGTTCATGTACTTTACTTCTTAAAGCCACCAGGTCATCACCCGACCAATTCACTCCTAATCCTTCCTTGTTTTGAAGTTCAAGTATTTCTTTGTTCAACTTTTCCTTCAAAGAATTTAAATCTCTGCATTTGTTCTTATTCCAAAAGAATAGAGCTTTAAGAGTGCGACTAAGCTTTCTTTGAAGAATCACAGATTCATCTCCCAAGTCCTTCTTGTTCCAAGAGTGAAAAACAATGCTCTTGGATGCTGGATAAGACCTCCAAGTATCTTCAAATCTAATATTCTTAGACTTGAACTGCACCTTCTCATCCATCTTAAGAACAATTGGACAATGATCCGACGCCAATCTCATAAGATGTCTAGTAACTGCTACTGGAATTTTCTGAATAGCAATAGAATTAGCCAAACACCTGTATAACCTCTCCCATATACGAGAATTCCCCTCCTTGTTGTTACACCAGGTGAACCTTGGCCCCACAAATCCTATATCATGAAAATCAGCATTCATCATAAAACCTTTCATCTCCCTAGGTCCCTTAGAGAATAAGAATCTCTTCCCTACTTTCTTATCTTCTTTGTGGATGATACAATTGAGGTCTCCTCCTATAATAGAAGGAATGTCATTTGTCAAATGCTTTTCCAATTGTTCCCAAAGTTCACTTCTCTCCTTGCAACATCTACTACCATACACACTAGCAAATCTCCAAGTTCCAAGAGAGGGAACTAAAAGATTGCCAATAACCACCTGAGAAGAAGCTTCCAAAACATCAAAAGACACCATCTTGCTATTCCAAAGAACTAGAATGCCACCAGAGATACCACCAGCAGGATAATGAATGAACTCCCACTCACTGCCAATAAGATAATCAATCTCCTTTATATCAATGCTAGATAACTTTGTCTCTATAAGTCCAACAAAGAAAACTCCATGTTCCTTAACAACTTCTTTCAAATACAAGGAAGCCTCCCTTTTTCTTGCTCCCCTGCAATTCCAAAATAAAATGGAAGACATTTCAAAAAAGTAGAGAAGATATCGCCCCCACTGTTGGGGTTCGACCTTCCAACCTTTTTCTTCTTCTTGTGATCTATTTCAACCGGTCCTAAGGATCTCAATTCCTTAGCTAACTTAACCTTGGCCAAACTAATTTGAGAGCCCAAAGCACTACAATTTTCTTCAACAACTGTTACAGCATCATTTTTTTCCACGGCTTTATCTTCTTCAACATTTAACTCTTCATTTTCCTCCACATCTTTCTCAGACAATGCAACAAATCTGTTGTTTGTAAGAGTCTCACATTTCTCAGCAACCGCAGTAAAATCCATCATATTAACAGGATTTTGCAATAGAGTCACCTCAGCTATTTCAGCATGTTCCTTAATCTCATTGCTGCCCTTCTCATTTTCATATGTAATTGTTTCAACTGAATCCACCTGATGATTACTGGAAACTCTATTCTCCTCAATACTGCCTATCACAATTCCACCTCTTCCTGCCATCGCATTCCTCCTGAATCTTCTATTTTTGAATTGGACATGAATCCAAGGTCCATATTTAGCATTGATTATTGAATTATTACCTTCAACATCAGGCTTTAATCTTTCACCCGTAACTTTGTCAGTCATATTCTTAGCTTGGTCCTGGATACCAATCTTCACATTATCAGGACATGTTTTGGACTCATGCCCCACTTTACCACATTGATAGCAAAGTAAATCAACTTTTTCATACTCCACCCTTTGAAAAAATCTTCCAGCTATTCCTTCCACCCAAACTCCATTTGGCAGTTTTTTCTCCAAGTCAATCTTGACGTAAACACGAGCAAATTCACGCTTACTCCAGCGAAACGTATTGCCATCAAGGTACATTGGTGATCCAAGACACGAAGCAATTCTTGCAATACTGTCTTCGTCCCAGCAATACTGAGGTAAACATGGTAATCTAATCCAGATTGGAGCAGAAATCCCCTTAAAAGAATTTGGATCAAATTCAGGCGTCCACTTGTCCATCCCCATAATGCACCAATTCACATACCACGGGCCTCCATTCAAAATTTCATCCACCACCTCACTCGACTTGAATGAACACAGAATCCAGTTCATCCCTAATAACATCAAATGGAAACCACCATATTTGCTCCATTGTCTCCTTAGTTCTACACTACACACCGGGAATGGCACATTATTCCCCAGAACTTTGATCACAATGGAATTTTTCAGAATTCTTGAATTCTCTGCCTCCTTATCTGCATTTAATCTGACAACAACTCCATCTTCAAAGAAATCAATCTGTTCTTTGTTGATAGAGATTTTGATAGGCTTCATTTTCATCCAAGCATCAGACACTTCCCCAATGACATTTCGCTCAGAGGAATCAGCATTCCTATTTATCAGATTTACATCTTTAATCTGATTCTTAGGATGAGCCGCCAAATTACCATTCTTCTGTCCTCCTTCAGGATTTATATCATTTTCAATAGTTGGTCCATCGAACGAACCATGAACGCCCGAATAACTCTTCACCCTCAAACTGATATTATTTGAAGCCGATAAATCAAATTTACCAAAACCTGGATTACTCAAGAAATCACCTTCTTTTTGGATTTCACAAACATCTTCTAAAACTTTCTTCCCCTTACCTTCAACATGTTCTTGACGACACACCGGAGTGACTCCTTCTCTAATTACAATACCAAGCGATCCTTTTCCATTGACCCTTGGAGAACCAGATGGCCGTAGAGCAGCCATATCCACCAGCAATTACCCGTCGACGATCATCCGATGATCGTTCGACGACAGAATTCCAGTCGCGAAAAGCCCGCGAAAAATGAATTCGAAAAAAATAGAGGTTTCTCTCTCTAGAAAACGCACCAGATCTTCTCTCCCTAAAATGTTGATGAATTAGAAGTGTGTGTGTCATTGTTACAAATGATGGTCTTCCGTGTAATTGGTGCATATATTAATATAATATAGTAGAGATAAAGTATATGAATTAAATTTCATGCTGGAAGTTTAAAAAACATTTAGGCTTTGGTACTTATCTTCAAGAGATTATTTATAACTTTTTTAGTTATTCTCCTTGGAAATGTGGAGAATATCAAGAAACCTATTATAAAACTTGATGTTAATGTCGGGAGTCAAAGTTGGCTTTGATAGCATGTATCTTCCATATAAGCAATGACATACGTCAATATTGTTGGTGATGGATAGAGAAAAGGTCTACATACATCAAAAAATTTGTTGATGGTGTGCATCAACCTTACAAGTAATGATGTGCATCAACATTTTTGATGATAGTGAGCAAAAAAAATTCGTGGGCATTAATATTTGTGTCGACAACATGTATCAGCCTTACAGAAGATGGTGTATGTTGACATTGTGCATTGGTTTATAAGTGTTAACATGCCTCAAAATCATGCATCAACCTTATAGAAGATAAAGTGCATCGATTTTGTTGGCAATGACAAGAACCAAATTCAATGGACATTGATGTTTGTGTCGAGCACGTGCATCAACCTTATAATTAATATCGTAGGGAGATCATAGTTGGACAACGGTGACTAGAAGATGGTGGTTGGGTGATGACGATTGTTGGTTGCACTGTCATCGACTTTGATCATCAAGCAAAGCTCTCTCAAACTCCAAACCATGTTTGGAATCAAGCTTCACCCCCCTCATATGAATAATTTAGTTTTATTTATATTTCTTCTTGATTATTATTTTGATAATTATTTCTAGAATTTTTATAAACTCAAGCGGATGACCCTTATTGATTTCCTCATTATAAACTAATGGTTTCATTACTTAAGTATCTTAATGATCTCATAATTTCATAATTAAGTTACATTGGACTTGTTGAATTTCTGTCATCAAGATGCTCGATTTGAATAAAATTATACAATATGTGAAAATCATTTTGTCCTTCAATTGATATAAGAAAAAAAAATTAATTATGCTTTAGATGTTTGATTTCGGCTTTTTTTAGTCTTATATTGGATTAGTTGATCTTTTCTCATTGACACTTCCTTTTTTTTTTAAACTATAAGATTGTTGAAATCAGAGTTTGATAATCTTAAATTTAATTCTGAAAGCTTTTAACTCATTTTTTGAATTAAGATTCAAAATTATTCATGTGAATTTTTGGTGGAATTACCTCTATCTTTAGACATCAATGCATTTGTCATTCAAAATTATATTGAATCATTAAAAAATTTCATTGTATAAAAATTATGATTTTAAAAATTTTACAAAACACAAATGCTCTTTATATATGTCAACATGGATCATTCCTAGGCATCACCAAATAAAATCTCTTCTATTATTGTTGTGACCTAGAGTATTCACTGTGGTAGAGAAAATAAAGTTTAACTTCTTAGCATTGTACGAAGATCCAACACCCACATAGATAAGAGAGAGGGTGTAACGTTCATAAGAGACACTAGAGTTTTTATGTGTAAACTCCTTAAAAGGGGGGAAAACCACTGGGCTTGGCCCAGTTTAAATCAATCCACTAATATTTGTAGTCGATTACAAATGAGACTCTTTCTTGGGAGAAGGCCTTGGCTTTATGTCACAAATGTACATCGTATAGAATGCATTAGTTTCAATAATCAACATAGACATATTTGTTTGGTCGGCAATATCATAGTCGATATGATAGAGGTTGGAAAGACCGTAGTTGACAGAAGACCAGGGTTAGAAGGATCATTGTCTGGTGATGGAGGTCAGAAGGACCATAGTAGGCTACGGAGGTTAGAAGGACTGTAGTCGGCAGGACACCGTGGTCAGAAAAATAATAGTAGTAGGGCAGCACTCAGGTAGAACTCTGAGTGTTAGGTGGTTGTACGATAAAAGTCCGGGCCTCATGTGGTGGTCCGGCAAAAGTCTGAGCCTCATGTGGTTGCTTGAAAAAGCTCCATGTATCAGGTGGTGGTCTGACATAAGTATGGGCCTCATGTGGTGGTCTGGTAGAAGTTCAAGCCTCAATTGATGGTCTGGCAGAAGTCCAGGCCTCTGGTGATGGTCTAGCAGAAGTTCAGACCTCAGGTGGTGGTTCGGCAGAAGTCTGGGTATTAGATGATGGTCCGACAGAAGTTCGGGCCTCACGTGGTGGTTCGGCAGAATTATGGGCATTATGTGGTGGTCCGGCATAAGTCTGGGCCTCAGGTGGTGGTCCAGCATATGTCCATGCCTCAGGTGGTGGTCCAGCATATGTCCGGGCCTCAGGTGGTGGTCCGGTAGAAGTCTGGGCCTCAGGTGGTGATCCGACAGAACTCCGGGTATCAGGTGGTGGTCCACCGGAACTCCATGCGATGGTCGAGGAGGAGTGAGGAGGCAAGAATGATCTTCGATCTCTCTCTTGCTCTCTTACTTGGAGCCCCCTTTCAAGTGGGAGAAGGGCTCTATTTATAGATTTCTTAGAGTGGCATGGCCTGAAAATAGGATAAGGATCAAGGGTAAATGGGAAGTGGTTTGGATGGACGGCCGATGTTGAATCCCTTGATCGTGGACCGTTCGTTGGACATTTGAAGGTCTTAATGATGTCAAAATTCTATGATATTGGGCTCGTTGGATTTGCCTCGTCGAGCTCCTCGATTAGACTATAAGCATGTCAAGTTTGGAAACCATTTGGCAATCCAAATTATGGTTTGAATCTTCCAACAGTGTTTCAAGTCCTCGATTCGGACCCATTTGGGCTCAAATTGAGTCAAATTTCATGTCATTGGGTTTGTATTTTTGAGACATTCAGTTTGACTATAAGTTTGCTGAAATCAGAGTTTGGATGGTCACAATTTTAATTTAGTAAGTTTCCAACTTGTTTTTTCTCTAGATTTGTGCCCGATCAAGATATTTTTTTATGATGTATCAATTATAATTTTAACCTCCAATGAAGTTGAATATATCGAAGCAAAAAATTGTTAAAAAATATGTCCAGATTTCTCAAAGTGTCTTGAATTTTGTTGTAAAGGTTTTGTTAAGCTTCAAAAGTATCAAAATTAAGCTTAGAATGTCAACGAATGGCTAAAGGACCCTAAAATGCTAGAATAGCTTGTTTAAGCTTAAATTTCACCCAAGATCAAGCCACCCGCCTGTCGTAATATTCCAGTATGGTGTGTGTAGTTAGTCCCTCTTTTAAATTTTTTTTTCTTTTTTTGAAATCAAAATCAAAGGGTTTTAATTCAAATAAAATTTCCTTATAAATGTAAAAAAAATTAACAATGATGAGATCAACAAGCCTTTATACCACTATGTGGAATTAGCTACATAAAAGCTTTTTTTTCTATTTTGCCCTATTTAGAGTCAAATTCTCATTTAAATCTAGTAAGAAAATGTCATTTCTAATACTTTCTATACAAGAATTTTTAGATCCGTCTCTACCTTTCTTAACTTAGATCGGACCTAATACATCTACTATCTTCATTGGGTCATCAGATGGCTGACGCTTTATGTGACCAAATCATCTAATGTGACTCTCTTAAATGTAAAATATTTTTAAAATTTAATAAAATAATTAAATGGCTAAAAGAGTAAAAAATTTTAAAAATAAATACTAATATTTTTATAAAAAAATGTATAACTCCCTATTCTTCTTCAAGTATAATGTACTATCCCAAGATAAAAAAAATTAGAAGAATTGTCTTGCTACTTTTATACATATATGTTCGCTAAAATAATGAGGCTCGAAGCTCTCCTTATGGGTTAGGGTTCTTTTTTTTCCTAGGTAGATTAATTAACAAGATTTTCATGGATATTCATATCAGGGTTTATTTAGATTTGGAGTCTCTACTTTTTTTCTAGTGTAAGCTCTCATAGTTAATTAACCCTTTCACTCATGGGAGAGCACTCTCAATTAATGATGAGTTACTTTGTTATAATTTTGAATATAAACTTAGTAATATGATAATTGTTTGATTAATGGGAGAAGTTTGTCAGGAATAAATGTAGACTTGATTAAGATCTCATGGTTTCGTTATCCCAGAAATGTCATTAATCTCGGTCTATCAATATCAACAAATCATAAGCCATAATGTCAATAAAATTTGATTAGTAGTCATGGGTTGACTCCACTCACGAATCCCAAATAATCAAGGTGACTATATATATATATATATATATATATATATATATATATATATATATATATATATATATATATATATATATATATATATCTATATATATATATATATATATATATATATATATATATATATATATAAGATCTCAAGTAATCAAGGTGACTATATTAATTTCATATGATTTTAGCTGTTTAATTAATTTGGTGGGCTTATAGCATGAAAGCTTGCTTGAATACAAATTGTGTTTGGAATGCTCGAATTTTAATTAGGTTGGGGCTTACATCCATTGAAATGCCTGATTAAACTTGTTTTATTCAGTCATCATGTACTTTAATGGGAGTGTTAATAACTTTGACTTATTAAAAGATAATGAGAATGTTGTTACTTATTATCATAAGTTCTAAGCACTTTCTAATGCAAGTTCATTTTCCTTTGATACAGGGTGACACTTCTATACAAGCTTGTTCCATGGGTAAAATGACCCTATGTTAATAGTCTACGTGTGCCATGGCAATATGGCAATTGGGAAGCCAAAATTTGATTGTTGATATTGTAGTTCAGATAGTTGAACTATTGAAATAAGATTTGTCTTAGCTCAAAGACAATATATTTGAAAGTTTAGTATAGCAGAATGGCACTCTTTTCTGAACTAATCTGTCATCCATATTTAAAAGTATACAAGTATAATGATTTCTTCTCTCTATTTTTTTCTTCTTCTTCTTTTTTTACTGGACTTTGATCTATGTGAAAATAAGGCTCTCAAGTAGAAAAACATGTGAATATCTTATGCCAAATTTTTATAAAGAAATTTATTTAAATATGAATTAGAAAATATTCATCATGCATAGCCTTCGCCATTCTTCTCCCTTGACAGGGATCTAAGATTGACAATGATGTTTGGTCATCCTGTGCGGGAACAGGGAGCCGTTAGATTATCGGACCACCTCGTGCGGGAACCTGGAGCCACAAGGTGTGTCGTTTGGTTGTGTTGTTGTTGTTGTTACAATTACTCTTTATTTATTAAGTTAGTTATAAATTATGCTTAAATTATTTGTGAACTATTTGTTTATATTTTATAGACTTAAATGATGCCATATTTATGAATGTGTTAATTGTGAGATATATATATATATAATGAAGTGAGCTTATCATTAAAATACAATTTGCACCTAAGAACATTTTGATTTGTAGAGTGGGGAACGAGAATTCAGGTGCCTTATTTCAAGAGAACTTAGAATTCTTCTAACATTACCTTCCTTTAGCTGGCCTCTTTGACAGCTAATAAGCAGCAAGTAGGGTTTTAGGTGTTTGTTTTTAAATCATGCGGTCATTGGTGGTGAAGTTGTCAGTAGCAGTGAGGGCAGTAATTTGGGTCATTTGAAATTTGAAGGGATTGGAGGTCAGGAGAGGCTTTAGCAACTAAGCGTCGTCTTGATTCTTGAGGATGATGGTGCCATCCTTGTTGAGTGCTTTCTTAGTTATGCACGAAGTGCTGCCATTAAGGTATCCTTCAAAAAGTTCAAACTTGTTTGCATGTAACATTTTGACAACTTGAGGTTGATGAAAGTTAGTCGTTTATGTGAAAATGATCATTTATAACATGAGTCATTTTTATCAAAATGATCCTCTCATAGATAGTCTGTGAGAAAATATTCGTCAACAATGCGTATAAGAAATAGATGAAGGACAAATGTATTGAAGATATGATGTACATTATAAAGGAAATACAATTTTTTTCTAATTCAATTACTTCAACCTACCTCAGCTGAAAAAGTTAGAGAATTCTATATAGTTTAACTTCTTTTTTTTTTTTTTGGAGTAGGAGCATAAATAAGAGTTCAGTCTCAATAAAATTATTCGAAATTAAGTGCTCTTAAAAAATTCCTTCAAAAGAGACTCTTAAACACCACTAAAATATATTTATTTTTAGTTAGTTATTGGAAGGGCCATAGTTTTGAAAACCGGAACAGACTGATCAATTTGACCGTGAACAATTCATGTGGTCAATTCGGCCTAACCATAGGCTCAACTAGACAATCGTTGAATCGACCCAATTTTTAAGAATTGGTCAATTCAATTAATATTCTAATTAAATAATTAAATAAACTAACTTAATATAAAACATTTAGGTTTACTATAAATTCTAAAAATTATTTTGGATTCATGTCAGGTAGATCTACTATGAAAGCTATACATTTATTGTGAAGTTTAATAGAGAGGTTTAGCGAGAAAAAGGAGGATCTAAAGTTGATGTTTATTGAGTTAGAGAAAACATTTGATAAAATTCGAAGAGAAGTATCCTGGAGATATCTATAAAAGAAAGAGGATAGTATGGTTGGGGGGGGGGGGGGTGTGAAGTGGAATTGCCCCCCTTGAAACAATTAAATTTTCTTTTTATTATATGATTATGTAGGTAATTTGTCCCACTACATCTATTTTTTAGTCGTTATTACATAGATTTGTGGGCAATTGCAACCCCCCTAAAAAGTTTTAAAATACTATGGTCGAACCCCACTATGGGGTGCTACCCCCTTGGACCCCCGACATATCTGCAAAACGTACAATGATCAAGGATATGAACAAATAGGGGTCGAGCCGACTTCAAGGCAAAAAAAATCTCTACACGTTTTGCCCCCTGAAAATTAAGGCTGGATTCGCCCCTAAGAGCTATCAACTGTGTTCAAATACAAGGTGGTTTGACCATGTATTTTTTAATTTCAATTGGATTACATCAAGGATCGGCTTTAAGTCCAAATCTTTTTGTTTTAGTCATGGATGTCCTTACAAGATATTTGCAAGAGTATGTACCTTGGTGTATGGGTTTTCCTGATGATATTCTTCTTATTGATAAGATTAGAGAGAGAGTTGAAGGTAATTTGAGTTATGGAGGTAAACCTTAGAGTTTAATTATTTTCACTTGAGTAGATCTTAAACTGAATAGATGGAGTGTAATTTTAGTAGTAATAGATCTAGTGTGGGATTATGAGTTTGAGCAATCAAGTCATTAATAAGAGTACACATTTTAGATATCTTGGATATGTTGTTCAAAGTGATAATAAAATAGATTGGAATATTATTAGTAGATATCAAATAAGTTTGTTGAAGTGGAGGAATGCATCAGGTTTGTTGTGCGATAAAAAAATGCCCCTCAAACTTAAGGAAAATTTTTATAAGATGTGGTAAGACTTGTAATGATTAATGGTGCAAAATGCTGGCCATTAAAAGAGAAACATTAAATTAAGTTAAGTGTTGCAGAGATGAGGATGCTCAAGTGGATGAGTGGCTTTACTCTTATAAACATAATGTGAAACGAGTATTTATATGAAAAGGTTGGAGTAGCTTCAATGGCAGATAAGATTAGAGAGTCGTCTTAGATGATACACTGAAAAAGTACTAGGCAAGATTGGTAGCGAAAGGTTACGCTCAGACATACGGTACTGACTACCATGAAGCCTTTACATCTATGGCTAAGATAAACATTGTTAAGATCCTACTCTCACTAGCAGCTAATTATAACTGACATCTAGAACAACAGGATGCAAAAAATATATTTCTACATGAGGACTTGGAGGAAGAGATATTTATGGATATTTCGCCAGAATTTAAGGAAAAATCTGGGGGTAACAAGGTCTATAGGTTAAAAAAGACTCTGTATGGATTAAAGCAGTAACCTAAAGCTTAGCTTGGAAGATTCTTAAATTTATGTTTCTTAATGGTTATCATCAAAGTCAACGCGATCATACATTATTCTTCAAACACTCAGACTTAGGGGAAGTCACAATATTATTAGTTTATGTGGATTATATTATCTTGATTGATAATGATTAAAAGGAGAAAGTTATTCAAAGGAAATATCTTACCAAGAAATTTAATATCAAAGAACTTGATGGACTAAAATATGTTCTTGGATATGAGTAGCCCACTCCAGCAAAGGAAATTTCATTTCACAAAAAATATATCAAATATCTTCTTAAAGAAATAGAGAAACTAGCTTGTAAACTGGCACCAACACCAGTAGAACTAAATCTCAAATCGGGGGAAGCTGAAGAAGATCTAGATATAAATAAGAGAGCTTACCAAAGACTTGTGTGAAAATTGATCTACCTTTCTCACACCAAACCAAATATTACATTTATTATAAGTATGGTCAGCAAGTTCATGCAAAATTCAAAACAAACTCACGTACAAGTTATAGACAGAATACTACACTACCTTAAAGGAGATCCAGGGAAAGGGATTCTCTTTAAAAGAGATCACAGAATAACCCTAGAAACATATATTGATGTATATTATGCAAGACAACCAGTAGATAGAAGATTTACCTCTTTATACTACACATTTCTTGGAGGAAACCTAATTACGTGGAGAAGAAATAAACAAAATGAGGTGGAAAGGTCTAGTGTAGAAGCAGAATATAGAGCTATGGGCTTAGGAATATGTGAGCTACTATGGCTCAAGATGATCCTAAAAGACCAAAGGATCAAGTGGGAAGGCCCCATAAAGCTACATTGTGATAACAAATCAATAATCAGCATAGCTCACGATCCAGTTCATCATGACAAGAACAAGAATATGGAAGTAGACATACATTTTATAAAAGAAAAATTAGACAATGATCTTATATATATATATATATATATATATATCCTGTCTTATCAACAGATCAGCTTACAGATATCCTTACTAAGGGATTAGATAACTTTGCCTTTCTCAGACTGATTATCAAGTTGGGAATGACAAAACTATATTTCTCAGCTTGAGGGGGAGTGTTAAATCCTAGCCAATGATTTCAATGAGGATCCGTGGGAGGCTCACATAAATCATGTCAATCATGAATCACTTTAAATCCTTTCCATAGTTAGATGGCTGATTTAGGAAGGATTGTATTAGGGTAATAATGCATGATTTTGTAATTTATTTATTTATTTATTTAATATCCTATATAGGTCTATAAATAGGGATAGATTTGTGCAATAAAGAATAAAGTTTCCCTCAAATCTCTGAATTCAACAATTTCTATTCTATATGTTGAAGTTTTTCGAGTATTATGGGTCTTGTATTGTTCGCCTTATAATTTGTACTATGCAATGGAATGATGACTATATGAATTTGAGGAATGGGTTACCTTAATCAATTCCTCGTCTTAACCAAATTAGCCTATGTTTATCCTTTTAATCGCTCATTAATTGCTATCAATGAAATTGGCCTCTCCGTTACCATTTTGATTTGCCAACTCATTTTTGAGTAGCCATCTGATAATACTCATCATCATCATTGCCATCCAACTCTCTCTCTCATGCCCCCCCCCCGCTACGAACAATTATTACGTCCTCTGACCGGACGTAGAGCTACCTTCGGCCGCCAATAACATGTCGCCACGTGTTCTTACTCTTTACCACGCGGCCCGATGACTTGACCCGTAGCGGAACCCGAAAGTTCGCGATTTTCTCGGTATTGATCAGTATTTGGTAGGTATTGCTTTGCAAAAACGAAAAATACCGCTCTATGGAGACCAAAATCATGCAAATACCTAGTTGTACCGAGTTTTTCTACAACTCGGTATTTGCTCAGGATTTGCTCGGTATTGCTAGAAAAAACTCGGTACTCGGTACTCGGTACTCGGTACAACTCAGTATTTGTTCAGGATTTGCTCGGTATTGCTAGAAAAAACTCGGTACTCGGTACTCGGTACTCGGTACTCGGTACTCGGTACAACTCAATATTTGTTCAGGATTTGCTCGGTATTGCTAGAAAAAACTCGGTACTCGGTATTGCTAGAAAAACTCGGTACTCGGTACTCGGTACAACTCAGTATTTGGTTAGCGGCTCGTAAAGGATTTAAAAAAATGCGCGTGCGAGAACCCAAAAAAACAGCGGGTCGGGTCGACGACTTTTCTTGATGCTACGTGGCGCTAAAACATTGGTGGCCGAACGTAGAGGAGCGTATGTTCACCGGACTAAATAATTGTTCCCCCGCTACACACACACACATCAAAGAAGATATCGTCATGAAGCTTTGAGCATTTGAAAGTATCTTTAAATAATGTCATGTGTTTGAATAACATTGGGCCTTTAAAAAATAATAATTCTTTGATTGGCTTATTTACTAAAGTGTATAAATATCATGCTTTTATTTTGTATTTTAATAGTTATGTAATACAATGAAAATTTACTTTCTAAAATTTTCTACTCTTTTTGTGTGCGTATCGTTTGAGTGAAGGACTACTCAAAAGTGAAACACCACAGATCAATGAATTGTTCATAAAAATCGACTTAAATTGCTTCTACTAGGCTACCGGTTGCTTTAAATTCATCATAGATAACTATGATAAATAGCATAATTATATTATGAAACACTTTAGTATTCATTTTTTTATCATTGTTCACACATAATTAAATTAAATTTTTTTTTTTATATTCATCATACTTTTATCTTGCCTTTATTGTACAATATTTTTTTCTCATTCTGCATTAATTTATAATTGTCCTACACCAGCAAGCCTTTATATTATACTATATTTTATGCGAAATTAAGGAAAAACTCTTTTAAGGATGTCAGAGATCACTCCGAAATAAGTTAATAAAAAAATGGTTTTATGAATAGTACGCTTACTTATCCAATGTAATCACATATCCAAAATCTGAAACAAAATGAGGAAAAGCTAGTTTACTAGTAGTTCTTAGGCTTAACACCAAACAATTTCCCTTTTATAAACATTTGAATCAGACTGATTTCCCTTTAAAAAATGGTGCTTATACTTGTTAATCCTCTACCAAGTAAAAACATGCCTTGAACACAGCTCTTTGAAAGTTAATTTCTTACATTGTATAGCAGTAGTAATAGACAATAATAATGGCATAATACAGTTGACATTTATTTACTGATAAAAGTTGCAACAATAAAGTGGTAAATTTGAACCAATCATATGGTGCTTTAGAAAAGAAAAATCACTCTGAGATAATCTTCTGTTTCTTACATTAACTTCATAGTTTGCACAAAATCATCATAATTGACTTTCCCATCACCATCAAAATCGGCCTCCTTTATCATTTGCTCAGCCTCCTCATCTGTTAATTTCTCACCAAGACTAATCAATACGTTTTTCAGCTGAAAATAAAAAATAAAAAACTGAGTTTTAGCAATCGCATACAATTAACAACCAGCAGGGTTCATTTATACAGGCAACATATCTTTGAATATAATTCAATAAAAAGTTTAACTACAGGTTGAATTTTTCCAGAGGTTATGTAATGCAGTGTGAAACTAACCTCAGTAGCTGATATGAACCCTTTTTGATCTCTGTCAAACACCTTAAAAACTTCCTTTAGTTCATCTTCTTTGTTTATCTCCTGCAACCAAGTAATTGTAGAAGCAAAAGGCAAAAGATTGTCATTATAGCATATTTAAAGTGTATTTTAACTTATTTGAAAAAGGTAATTTAAAATTAACAATTCAAATTACCTCTACAATTTCTGTAGTTAGATTGAAAAGCTCCGTCAGATCAAAGTTTCCTCTAAAATCAAAATCAATATGGTTGATAATATCTGTAAATTCTATGTTTGGTGAGCTTCTCCCTATTGATTTCATAATAGCAATCATCTCTTCCATTGTGATGCATCCTCCTGTGATGACAGAATAAGTCAATCACTCAGAAAAACTAAGCATTGAGTCAAAGCAAATTATATATATGATATATCTATATCATCTCATGATGTTACATATTATCATAATTCTTTTTCCTATAATATTATGAATTATATTACAATGTGTATAAAAATTACAATCTTGATTATCTTATTTAAAATCTTCAGTATCAAAGGCAACATAAATCATCTTCTAGAAAATCAGTGGTGTATCATATCAGTATTCATATGACGAAGGAACATCTCATAGATAATATGAGTGTTATAAATACAAATCCTATGACGATAGTTAAAAGTAATCCTAACATATCTAGTCAGTTCTTATGACCATTTTTCCAACCAACCTTGCATTTTCTGAATGAAGGTTATGAAAATATAATGAGTGACAATACTGGCTCAATAAGAACAGAAAAAGCACATTTCACATCTTCAAATTTCTCTCCTAACTCCCTCAAAAATCTTTCCTAAAACAGCTCACGCATGTCGTGCATGCGTTCGGTGCGTACAGGAGGTGGAGAAATCCACCTCTGTTCGCATAAGCCGGCCCCGTCAGACAGGCTGGACCGGTCCAATGGACCAGTCTAACAAGCCCTTGGGGAAAGAATCCACCACCTAAAATCAAATCTTAGGATACAGGATTCAAAGTAACAAGGCAACAAGCCAAAATTTTATTAATCTCTCTAATCTCCCTTACAAGTATTGTCTACATGTATTTATAGACAATTATAGCAACTTATTAGGCTACACGAAACAGAAGAAAGCACTACTCCTATACAACCATAAAAACTACCAAATGGAATTAATCTAGCCTTAAGTTAACATGATTTAAGCAGCTCAGCTCCGGCATCATTCTACTGGGATAGGAGGAACTTAAGGCTCGTAGGAAGATGTCCGGTTGGCCACAATAAGGAGGCAAGTCTGGTTGGCTAAATCGGTCTGGATAGATCCACCTGGTGTCATTCTACCTGTCTAGGAGAGGCTTCAACATAAGCTAGAGTTGATGACAAATGGGATAGCTGACAAACTCCGAATGCGGCCTTATTAGCACCTTCAAACGACACTCTTCAAGAGTTTAATTGAACTCAACACCAAATGGATCAACCATGCAAATATCAGCATCCACAATGAGCGCCTTCATGAACATTGTATCGAAATGCGTAAAGGTACCAAGGAGATTGCCTTTTTCTAGTTTGGTCATATCAATTCCATCATCAATGATGGAAAGCACACTCATTTCCTTATCAGGAATGATATGCATGACTAACTCCAGCTCGGCATCCTTCTTGCTCTTATCAACATCATCATATGCGGGTTGCTCAAGATCAAGAACTCCAACGAACATGTCGTCATCATACACGTCATACACTGGCTCATCATAGATAGGCAAAGATGATTTTAACAACGGATCTTCAAATCCTTCGAAGCTGGACTCGATCGACGGTGGGGTAGAAATTTGACGAGGTGACCCTTCAAACACATCTTCGTGGGTAGAAGAGATCTTATCATCTGAGATGCCGTCGTCGTCGTCATTGGTTCATAACAATTTAGTTGGAACGAAAATCTTGAAGCCGTTATGGTAGCATACTTGTCCCGTGGTCAAATGCCATCAAAGTCCCGAGCAAGGGTACTCAAGTCTTTCCTTCGTTGAAGCCTTGACAATTGTTGTTTGAGTCGGGTAATTTCTTGTCAAAGATCTTCAATTATTGCTTCTTCTTGAATGGGTCACTGTTGATTTAATTGAAGAGACATTTTAATGGGCTCTATCAATTGTTGATTTACAGACCAAGAACTAGAAACTATTGTTCTTGGTGGAAGGAATAAGTGGCAACAACTTCTTCAATATTTTGGGAGAAGAAGAGGTTCAACGGCAGTAGTAATCGATGGCAAAGACGAAGCTGGGGAAGGACCTTGATTCCTACACCATAAAAGGAGCCAATAAGATCATGAACTTGACAATGGATGTCTTTACAGTGAATGATTGCGTGTTGATGAGACCCTCGGACTCCGACAAGCCACCGTATGTCACGCGAGTGGAGAAAATTGAGGCAGATCACTGTAACAATGTGAAGGTGAAGGTCCAATGGTATTACCGATCGAAGGAGGCAATTGGTTGTTGATGGTAGTTCCACAAGGCCAAAGAGCTCTTTCTCTCCTATCACCATGACTTCCAAAGCGCTCACACTTTTGAAGGAAAATGTGTTGTTCACTCCTTCAAGAACTACACCAAGCTTAAAAATGTCGGAACAGAGGACTACTTATGCCGCTTTGATTCTGGTTCATAACACCACCTCGATGAAATATGGTTGTAGTTTTGCATTTCTTGGACGGATGTGAAAACAGAACATCAATAGGACCAATTTGGGAGGCAGAAATTGTTGTTCTTGATGGCTGACATTAGCCATCTCGATGTTTGGATGAAGAACTGTAGCCAACACGCTTCTTGTCGACCTTGGTGAAAGATGAGCAGCGGCAGAACAAGAAGGTTGTTGGTTGTTGCAAAGGAGGATGCAGCGGCTGGTATAGGAGATGGAAAGTGACCCCCACCTAGATTTTTGTCCAGGATACAGAAAAAGAACAAGAACTTATCGGCTCTGATACCAAATGGCATCAGAAAAGAGAGTCAACAGCTCCTCATTGACGATCCGGTGATAGAGGCCAAGCACAAATCCAAGGACTCCTTGGGGAAAGAATTAATCACCTGAAATCAAATCTCAGGATACAGAATTCAAAACAACAAGGCAACACTGTCGTTGCCAAGTCTCAATTCCTGTATGAGAAAAGTGGAGGGTTGCGTTAGGTAGCCGACAGCCAGCGTAAAACTTGTCAAATAATCATGATAGGAATCCTTTAAAAAATTGTGTTAATAATAGGACGTCCCTTGGAAGCGACGCGCTGTATGACCTGAATACAGCGACAAGTGTGCAACGGCTACTGCACCGGCGCCCGAGCGCAGTGTTAAATAAACAAGAGTTCCCACATCAAGGACAGATGTGAGCAAAGAAGCTAATCCGTAAAACTAAAATTAGGATAGGAACTTGGAATATAAGCTCCCTTACAAAAAAATTAATGGAATTAATAGATATTATGTTTCATAGAAAGATAAATATTATGTGCATTCAGAAAGCTAAATGGATTGAAGAGAAGGGTAAGGAGATTGATAGTTTAAGATATAAACTATTGTATTCGGGTAGGAGTCGTACAAGAAATGATATAAGTGTGATTATTGATAAGAGTTTGAAGGATAATGTTATAAAAATTAATAAAATTAGAGATAAAATTATAGCTTTAAAGATTGTTGTTTATACTAAGATTATTAATATTATAAATACTTATGCTCCTCAAGTAGGCTTGGATATGGGTTCAAAATTAACTTTTTGGAATAACTTGGAAGAATTAATATAAAAGATACCACTTGAAGAAAGAGTTTTTGTTGGAGGTGATTTAAATGGACATGTTGATAGGAAAAATGATGATTTAAAAGCATTCATGGTGGCCATGGGTTTGGAATGCCTCGAGCCTCGTGAACTATCGTCGTCACCTCGACACAGCCGATACAGCCGACGACATTGTCGTCGACCCTTGCACAAGTCTAAAATTTCAAACCCTATCCTTGATGTGCTCTGACGCTTGCAGCACGACGAGTACCTATGTGCACTTTTCTTTGCACGATGGGAGGAAACTCATCGTAGTGTTTGCAACGAGGCAGGTAATCCTTGTACACATTTTTCTTGGCATGGCGGGGTAAAAATCAAGTACCCGTACGTGTCTCAGTGCTAACAGGGAAGCAATAATGTATTTTCAAAAAAGTGCCTCTTAAGACTCATGCATGCCTTTCTTAGTGTGGTGGACTACGACCACGGTGTCACATAACACCGACCGTGCACATCTTTCTTGACGATGCGGGAAGGCTATGACTCCCCAAATTTTTCCCAAACGGGGGATATGATAGGATACTGCTAAAATTCAGACTAAAATACACAGAATCTAAACAACAAGATGACCTAACTTAACAACAATACAGAAAACCTGATTGCAACAAGGAACTGGAAACTAATTTGTAAAATGCACAATTAACTTAAAAATATAAATTCTAATATACAATTCAAGTCATTCAAACAAATACAAATCAAGAAATAGGGGACTTGCGATGACCAATACCTTCAATGAACATAAATGTTGATATTTAATCAATTCCAAGAAATGTCAGTTTGCTGCAAAGAGTATAAACATCTCCTACATGCAACAACAAAAAACTTGATATGTAAGCAATAGTCAGCCTGTAGATCGAAATGGCGACACTGGCAATTGAGGAAGGACGATCCGTCATGCACACAATAAGTCATACTAAATCAATAGTAGACAACAAGCAATGAATGTTACATTACCCTGCAGTTGACATCAATGTTTGGAATGCAATTGAAGTCACTGAAGATGAGCATAATAAGCCACATGTGAGTGATGATAATGGATATGATGCAAGTATAGTAATGCTTCCTACAAGCATGTCTAGAAGACAATAGTCGGCATATCAGTAGAAGGGCTTATAATATGACAATTCACATGTAGACAATAATCAATAATCCACTGTGAACATCAACACCTAAGAACAACTGTAGGAGACCTATCGTGCAGTAGTCCATTATGGATGATGACAAGCAACATGCAGCAGATGTTAAATCATCCATACAACCAATAATCATGCAAATACATTGACCTCTTGCAAGCAAGGATCTAACAAATAAATGTACAAGGCTACTCTACAAGCAAAGAGTATAGATGTGCATTGAGCGACTAGTTGCTAGCCAGCACACATCAAAAGAACCCAATCATGAATGTAGCTCAATTGGTAGCCCACTTCAACATGTAAATACCAAGGGATTCATATAATCAATAGCGATGCAACATCAGATGAATGCACTAATTTGAATGCAAGCAAAGAGGGTTGATATGACATATTTGTGGATAACAATAGTGGGTATCGTGAGTAGAGCAGATCCCATGTGGACACAAATACATACAACACCTACAAACAAGCAAAAGGTGCAAGCACCTACATGCCATTTTAGGAGATTTGTTGCACCCGATACATGCTGCTGACCAATAAGTGCAAGGAAATCGACAATAAATACATGTCACTAGTGGTCAACATCAACATGCAGATGAACACACTAGATGGGCACCTATAGCAATAATGATTGAGATGTCTTGAGTGTAGTAGAGCCCCTATAAGCATAGAAGCGTGTTCACTCTACCAGAGCTGAAAGTTTTGTTGATCAAGTAAAACTAGGTCCTCCTATTAATAATTTTGGAGTTCCGATAGTAACAGCTGGGATAAGGGCAATACTATGTATCAAATACTAGAATGTCACTGAGACATCGAAGATGACCTCTTACTCTGTTCATGCTTCAAGGAGAATACCTTATGACAAATTGAAGACAAGGAGAGCAAATAGTGCATTAGCCAAGCCTTCAATCTCATTAGCTTATGATACCTCATTTATTACAAAACGACCTCATGTTGTTTAGATGTCTTTATCCAATCTAAGCAAGGATTAGAAGACTTCTAGATCTGATTTCCTAAAGAATGAGAAAAAGGAGCATATATCATAACAATGAAGTACCTCATGACTACACCAAATGGTAACATTATGATTCACCTGTAAGCAAAAGTAGTAAATCGATAGTAAAAAAAACAGGCTACTGAAGTGCAGCGCCGCGCCACCGGATTCGCAACATTCATACAAGCGGAGAAAATGTATCACAAAGCCCAAAATAAAACCTCACTCATTTGGCAGCAATAATCACCTATACAGACAGCTACATCTAAAAATGCAAAACACCCATTTGCACTGCATGCAAATATTTAAAGAAATGCCCTCATATACGAATTGCAACATGTATAATAATTCATTTAAACATACCATCCAGCATCACATGTTAATATGTTGCATATGCACGTGTTATAACTTACAGGATACTGACATGTCATCTGACATTGCTATTGCATTTCAAAGTGACCTCTGGCATGCATTTGTAGGATCCGAGGATTTCATTCTAGCTAGTCATTTGATATTGCTACTACACCCCAAAATAACATTCAATATGTATTTGTAAGATGTCGAAGGTTTCATTCTAGCGTATCATTCCAACATTGTTGGTTCATGTTAAAATGACCTCCGACATGTATCGATAAGATGCAAAGGGTTTCATTCAAGCATGTCTTTTGGCATTGTAATTACACTCCAAAGTATCCTCCCGCATGTATTTGCAATATGTAGAAGGTTTCACTCTAATATATCATTTTGCACTACAATTATATTTTCATAAATTGTATTATGCACACACATGAATGCATCATACAATATACATATAACATCATATGCCTTCATAGGCCCCCGCAAGCATATTGTACATACACACGTGACGTCTGAACATGTTGCATGGGTCAAAAAATAAATTTAGATTCAAACTCAATCCTCTGCCGGCAAGTAGACAAAGTCGACAATGTTCAATCAACGAAATAAAATTTCTCATACGCCCCGATAATGGCCATGTTGAATATAAATCTCAACCGAATGGATTAATTATTAAGAATCAACAAAAGGCACCAAGCCTATAATAAACTTGATCCTATGTCGGCAAAGACAGACGACAAGGTTCAACAAATAAAACAAAATTGCCAAAACACCATGATGATGGCCGTGTTGAATTTAAATCTCAACCGGATGGTTAATTCTCAAGAATCTACCAAAGGCACCAAGCCTACAAAGAACACAATCCTCTGTCGGCAAATAAGACAAAATCAACAAGGTTAAAAGAACAAAAATGAAAATAGCCCATAAACTGATGCGGACATCCAACCGTCCATGTCTATCCGAAGAGCTGAAGACCAACAGCTGTCATCATCCCACGTTATCTTATATTTTATTTGTACTTTTTAAATTTTTATTATAAATTTTTGTTTTTACCCTCACTTCAGAGGGCCGTCCTATGTAAGCCATAGGGGCATGTGTCTTTTTTTAGTTTCTTAGGCCTATATATAGAGGCCTTTTCTTGTGTAATGGGATGATGAATTGTTAATGAAATTTTATTCTACTTTTTTTATCTCTTAATGAGTTCATGAGAGGAGAAGTATCTCTTTGTGAGTTCCGAGTTTCCCAAGATCTCTTTGTAAGTTCTTGAGGAAGTGGCGCTTGTAGATCTCTTTGTGAGTTCTATTGGAGGTGTTGCTCGAAGCTCCAGATTTTTTTTTTCCTAAACCCAATTTATTTCTTCTCTACCTAACCAAACTCTCTTCCTCCCAAATTCCCTTCCACCCCCAAAAGTCCACTGCCGACCACCCTAGGCCGATCCCGCCACCGGCCTCCTTGGGACGGCCAAGCCACCGGCCTCCAACCCTCCACCCGCCGGCCCTCTCTCCACCACTCCATGATATTTGAATTTCAAATTTCAAATTTCAAATTTTTTCCATATAGGGAATCCCAAATTAGGAAAGTTTCTTTCATGAATCCAATGTTAACATAAATCAAATTGGAGTTATTATTTTTCTTTCCTAATATTCACTACATATTTGGAAACTCCTCTACCCCCCCCCCCCCCCTCACCCAACCCACATGTTTGAAATTCAAATTTCAAAAGGGCATTAATTGCTTCTCTAAAATAAGGCCAAGTAATTAAGAGAGCTATTAATTGAATTTCAAATTAAATTTTGAAATTCAAAAGCTTTCTAAATACTAGCACTTAAATTAGGAAACCCCTCTTTGAAATAAAATCTGAATTTTAATTCAGATTTTCTTTAATGCTTTGAATAATGTGTGGGCTCCACTTAATTAGCCAAAATTCCCCTCTTCCTCAATCTCTATGGCCGGCCCCTCTCCATGAGCTTTCTCTCTCTAATTTCATTAATAGCCCCCCTCATTAAACCTCTCTAATTACCTCCCACAATTCCTTCTCATCCAATTTAATTCTCCCCATTAAAATTTGAATTTAAATTCAAATTCATCCCGCCGATTCCACTTAATCTGAAAATTAATTTCAGATTTTCATTCTCTCTCCCCCAAATTGATTTGGGATTTAATTAATCTTGTCACCTAGGCAAGTAAATTAATCTCAAGACTATTTCCCATTGTTATTCCCAAATTTTCCTGCTATACTCTTTCAATTTCTGCATCCAGAAAGCCAGAACGCAGCAGTTCTTCATTCCAAACTATTGTCCAGAATTTTCTGAACAGATTTCATGCACTGTCTTGGTCGAGGCCTACTACGGTGTTTGAGATACGTAGTTTCTTGGGTATGACCGGATATTATAGAAAGTTTGTGAATAGATTTTCTCAGATTTATGCACCTCTGACGAGACTGACTCAGAAGTCAGTAGCTTTTGTTTGGACACCAGAGTGTAAAGCTAGTTTTCAGAGATTGAATGATTGTTTGACTTCTGCTCCAGTGTTAGCACTTCCATCGGGTACAGAATGATTTCAGGTATTTAGTGATGCTTCACTGAAAGGTTTGGGTTGTATTCTGATGCAGCATGGTCAGGTAATAGTTATACCTCAAGACAGTTGAAACCATATTAAAAGAATTACCCAAAGTATGATTTGAAATTGGCTGCTGTTGTATTTACTTTGAAGATTTGGCGTTATTACTTGTATGGCATCAGGTGTGAGATCTTCACGGATCATAAGAGTTTGAAGTAAATATTAACTCAGAAAGATCTGAATTTGAGGCAAAGAAGATGGCTTGAGTTGATCAAGGACTATGATCTGACAATTCAGTATCAGCCTGGTAAGGCTAATGTGGTAGCAGACGCTCTGAGCAGGAAATCCTCTGTACTATCATGTGTTCAGCTCACTTCTGATAAGTATCTGATACGAGACATAGAAAGATTACAATTGGAGGTGATTTCCTTTACTGGTTCAGATTCGGGTACATTGACTTAGATGAAAATTCAGTCTTCTTTGGAAGAAAAGATTCATGAAGCTCAGAAGTCAGACTCTGAATATTTGAAGTTAATTGATCAGATCAAATATGGTAAGAAACCTGAACTACAAATTTTTTATTCTGGTATCATTTTCCGTAAGAATAGACTATGGGTTCCTATGTTTGGAGATCTGAGGAAAGAGATTCTGCACGAATCTCATTATTCAGGCTATATTATTCATCCAGGAAGTGGTAAGATGTACGGAGATATGAAAAGCTTATTTTGGTGGCCTAGAATGAAAAAGAACATAGCAGAATTTGTTTCGAAATGCGAAGCCTGTTAGTTAGTGAAGGCAGAGCATCAGCGACTAGGAGGACTTTTGCAATCGTTGTCTATCCCTGAGTGGAAGTTGGAGGAGGTAACGATGGATTTTGCTATGGATTTTCTTCGATCAAGGCAAGGGCATGATGCTATTTGGGTGATTGTTGATCGATTGACGAAATCTGCACATTTTCTCCCTATCAGACAGATGGATCCGGTGGATAAGTTAGCTCAGATATATGTTAAAGAAATTGTCAGATTACACGGTGTGCAAAAAGTGATTGTATCTGATCGAGATGGACGATTTACTTCCAGACTTTGGAAAGGTATTCAGCAAGGATTGGGTATGAAGTTGCATTTCAGTACGGCTTTTCATCCGCAGACTGATGGACAGTCTGAGAGGACTATTCAGGTACTGAAAGATCTTCTGAGGTTATGTGCTTTGGATTTTGGAAGCAGTTAGAAAGATCATACCTCATTGATAGAATTTGCATACAATAACAGTTATCAGTCAAGTATTGGTATGGCAGCTTACGAAGCTATGTATGATCGAAAGTGTAGAACACCTTTGACTTTGACTGAGGTGGGAGATAGATAAGAAATGGATTCAACTTTTATGGATGAAACTGTTATGAAAATCAATTTGATTAAAGAAAGATTGAAAGCTGCACAATACAGGTAACAGAAGTATTACAATCAGAAGCACAGATTTGTATAATTTCAAGTTGGTGACTTTGTGCATGTCAAAGTCAGTCCGATGAAAGGTGTCAGCAGACTTGGAAGAGTGAGCAAACTCAGTCCAAGGTATGTCGGACCTTTTGAAATCATCGAAAGGATTAGAAATTCTGCTTATAGGTTGTTATTGTCTGATCAGATGTCTGATATACATAATGTGGTTCACGTATCCTCTTTGAGAAAGTGGATATCTGATTCTGGAAAGAAACTTTTTGCTGAACATGTGGAGATTCAGGAAAATCTGCAGTACAAGGAATAGCCTGAAAAATTTTTGGCTTATGATGAGCGAAAGTTAAGAAGTAAACAGATTCCGATGATTAAAATTCAATAGAAACAAAGAACAGCAAGAGAGGCTACTTGGGAGGAGTCGAATATGAGACAGTTATATCCGAGTCTGTTCTGACTCATTTTTGCTTTGGGAATGTCGAGGACGATATTGTTCTGAAGGTGGGGAGATTGTGAAACCCGGTTTTCCTTCCAGGTTCGTCTGGACGAAGTTGAGATCGTCCGGGACGATCAGTTCAAAACCTGGGGGAAGAGATGGTTCGTCCTAGGACAAATTTATGTTTCGTCGGGACGAAATTTGTCCAGAGAAAGTAATCCAGGTACGACAACAATTCGTCTGAACAAATTTTGTCCAGAGGAGAAATCGTCCCGGGACGAATAGGAATCGTCCTGTACGATCCTGTTTTGTATAAATCTGTTTCAGATTTTTTTAAAGAGAAAAATATTTGAGAGAGAAAATCGAAGAAAAAAAGGAAGAAAAGTGGATTTTGGGTGACTTCGATCCGTTTTCGTCCGTCACCGTAGTTTGAAAAGTTGACCGACTCGAGGTAAGGCACATTCCGCCTTTCTCAATTTTTCAGAAATGTGGATTTTAACGACTTTTTGTCTCGAATTTTATTTCTGTTAGCGAATATCTGGTTTTATTTCATGTTGATAAATGTTTTACCGCGTAACTTTTGGTATGTTTCTGAGATGATGTTTTTGCACGTTTTGAGTATTTTCTGGAAGATTTTCACCAGGTATTTTGAATTCTGCAAAATTTTTATCGAATAGCGAATTATTTGGATGTTGAAAATATTTGTCTCAGTTCAATAAAAGTCTTGAAATAATGTTTTCTGCTATCTATGGTAATTTGGTAAATTTCTGAAATTGTGAATTCTGTGGAATTTTCGTATACTGTCGTTATGCCGCTAAGGATTTTTCTGACGAAATCTAATTTCTGAATTTGATGTTTTGATGTGTTTGTATGCTAACAAGGGAGTTATAAGGGGCCAGAATCTTTTGAGATTCTGTCAGGGTCCGGGAATCTGAAATCTGAAATCTGAAATCTAAAAACAATTTCTGATCTGATAATTTTGTATTTCTTATATGTTTTGGTGCTGTAAGCACAAGGGAGAGGCATAAGGGGCCAGAATCCGTTGAAATTCTGTCAGTGTCAGGGAAGGGAGGTATAAGGGGCCAGAATCCGTTGAGATTCTATCAGGGTCCAAAAATCTGATCTGATATGTGATATGTGATCTGATCTGTTTTGATAATGTATTTTATGATTTGTACGATTCTGTTTGTTCTGTGATTTGAAGATAATTCTAATTTGAAATCTAATTTGAATATTCTGAATGAATTCTTTTGTATCAGTGACTTGAATATTCTGTTAATCAAGTATCAGTATCCTGTATGATTTTACGATTTTCTATACGATTATCTGAATTCTGTACGACTACTTTTCTAATGTAATTTGGATGTGAGTTTCTGGAGATTTTGATTGGCTGGTGTAATCTTGCTGAGCTGTTAGCTCATTCTTGTCATCTGCGTGGTTTTCAGGTTCTGGGAAAGGGAATGAGATCTTGGACTAATCGTTCAGTGTTTGATCTGAGATAAGGTATTTTGTACTTTTGATTTTTGAACAGTCATGGCTTTTCTATTCTGTTCTTTCTATTGGTAGCCATGCACTGTAATGTACATAATTATTTTGATGAAAGAAAGAAGAAAATTTCAGATGAATTTCTGTATATTTGGATATTTATAGTAGCTATGTGTTTTCTATGTGTCTGTTTATTAGGAGAAAGTCTGAAAGCAAATTCCAAAGCTAGATCCTGGATTAATCTGCCACGACCCGATGCAAGGCGTGTCAATTTCGGGTCACGGGTCGGGTTCGGGTCGAACCCGAACTGACCCGGGTGCAAAACAAGTCGACCCTAACCCGACCCGGGTAGAGAAACGGGTCAAAAATCCGAACTCGGACCCGACCCGGCGGGTTCCCGGGTTGACCCGACCCGACACGGAACACAGGGTGCACGGGTGCGCCGGCAAGCACCCAGGCGAGCGGGTGCGCGCGTGGCACGTTGCGCAAGCGAGCGAGCGCGGCGGGTGAGTGGCGAGCGTGGCAGGCGAACGGGCGAAAAGGGGCGTGGCGGGTGCGAGCGCGGCAAATGAATCGCACGCGTGGCTCAGCAGCGCAGGCGAGTGAGCGCGCGCGTGGCGCGTGGCGCAGGCAAGGCACAACGGACAGCTTCGCGGGCAGTTCCTGGGCAGCGGGGCAGCGCAGGTAGGCGGGGCAGCTTTGCGGGCAGCGGGCTGGAGAGGGAAAATTAAAATATAAATGGGTTTTCGGGTTGACCCGGCGGGTTGCCGGGTCAACCCGAACCCGACCCGTTTTTCAAACGGGTCGATTTCTGGAACCCGAACCCGACCCGGTTCGGGTTCGGGTTGACCCAAACCCAAAATTTTTGGGTCGGGTTCGGGTCGGGTTTGGGTCGGGATTTCGGGTCAGGTCAAATGTTGACAGCTCTACCCGACGCGAAGGGATTCCTTCCGGTCGGGTTGGGTCGTGACATCCTCTCTCCACCACTCCATTATATTTGAAATTCAAATTTCGAATTTCAAATTCCTTCCATATAGAGAATCCCAAATTAGAAAAGTTTCTTTCATGAATCTAATTTCAACATAAATTAAATTGGAGTTATTATTTCTCTTTCCTAATATTCACTACCTATTTGGAAACTCCTCTACCCCCCCCCCTTTCACCCAACCCACATGTTTGAAATTTAAATTTCAAAAGGGCATTAATTGCTTCCCTAAAATAAGGCCAAGTAATTAAGAGAGCTATTAATTGAATTTCAAATTCAAATTTGAAATTAAAAAGCTTTCCAAATACTAGCACTTAAATTAGGAAACCCCTCTTTGAAATAAAATTTGAATTTTAATTCAGGTTTTCTTTAATGCTTTGAATATGTGTGGGCCCCACTTAATTAGCCATAATTCCCCTCCCCTCTCTCTATGGTCGGCCCCTCTCCATGAGCTTTCTCTCTCCAATTTCATTAATAGCCCCCCTCATTAAGCCTCCCTAATTACCTCCCCCAATTCCCTCTCATCAAATTTAATTCTCCCCATTAAAATTTGAATTTAAATTCAAATTCATCTCGCTAATTCCACTTAATCTGAAAATTAATTTCAGATTTCCATTCTCGCTCCCCCAAATTGATTTAGGATTTAATTAATCTTGCCACCTAGGCAAGTAAATTAATCTCAAGACTATTTCCCATTGTTATTCCCAAATTTTCCTGCTATAATCTTTCAATTTCTGCATCCAGAAAGTCGGAACGCAGCAATTCTTCATGCCAAACTATTGTCCAGAATTTTCTGGACAGATTTTATGCACTGTCCTGAGATCCGATCACCCCTAGAGCTGCTGCCAAGGTTCCTAAGGTCAAGGTGTGCTGTCCAAACTTTCGTACCAGCTGTTAGAAGGTTTTGGTTCGCTGTCCAGGGAAGTTTGCACATGTTTTCTTGCTGTCTAGCCATTTGGAAGGACTTCAAATGCTGCCCAGACGTTCTAGGTTGCTGATCACACGTTCAGGAAGGTTCTTAGATGCCACATACTTCCTCCCAAGCCTTCTTACAGTCGCGGAAACTCTGTATTTTATGATTACTTAGATCATCCTTGCATATATGTTTTACATCATAAACACTCCGATGATGGTCAGATTAAATAAAAATCTCAACCTAAGGGGTTAATTCTCATGAATCTATCGAAGGCACCAAGCCTATATAACGTACCAGATCCTCTGTCAGCAAATAAGACAGAGTCGACCAGGTTCAACTAATTAAACAAAATTGTCCATACACCCCAATAATGGCCATGTTGATAGAAAATCTCAATCGAAAGGGGCCATAATAATTTTAAAATATATCCTAAATGCTAATAAAAATTCAAAATTCTAAAATAATCACACAAGATCAAAATATTTAAAATTAAAATAAATCGTCAAACAATTAAAGTAAACACCTATCCACCCTCTGTAATAATTTACCGAGGCGAACAATATAAAAACAACCTCAGCTCACAAAGAGATAATATATAGTCTAAAATATCATTAGGATTCTGATAGGTACCACTTGAGTATTTCAAGTGATTCCTATCGGATCTAAGCCAAATTGCAACTAATCCGCTATTTTCTATGAGAAAACAGCCACCAAACATGAAAACAGTAGAGAAATCTGAGAGAAAACGTAGAAAAAATAGGAAAAACAATAGCAAACGATTGAATTTCACTAGTCGATGCAAAAGAGAAGAAAGATACAAGTTTCCTTCAATTCGAGAGGAAGGAATAACTCTCCAAATCTCTAGCCGTTGCCTAGAGCCCAAAAGAAAAACTTAGATCTCACAAATCACATTCAAAATCAACATCACCCTAATTTCCCCCTCATCTCCCTAATTAAACATGAAAGGACGATTACAAAAGACCTAATTACCCCCTTCTAATTCAAATTTTCCCTCCCAAAAGACTCCACGTGGCCTCCCTGGGTGTTCCGCCCCCTCCCTGTTCGCGTGGCCTCCGTCGGGTGAAGACCTGGACCGATCCAGGTTGGACCGGTCCAGCCGGCTCAGGTGCCGGCCTAACATTACCCTCCTCCCAAAGTACCACCTTGTCCTCAAGGTGGAAAGCAGGAAACTACTCTGCAATCCTCTCCTATGGCTCCCAGGTGGCCTCATAGCCAGGGAGGCCGCTCCACCTAATCTTTACCTCCTTTTCCCCCTTCTCATTGGTGCGCACTCCTTCTACCGCTAGAGGCTCCAGCGTCACTTCCATGTCTTCCCTCAGTGTGCTGGGCAGCTCTGGGCTCACTGCATGCTCCCCCATCACTTTCCTCAATTGTGAGACATGAAAAACGGGATGTATTCTGGCTGTTGGAGGAAGCCTCAATCTGTAGGCCACCTCTCCAATTTTCTCCTCCACTTCAAAAGGGCCAAAATATCTTGCTACCAGCTTCTCATTTCTCCTTTGGGCCATAGTTCTCTGTCGGTATGGTCGGAGCTTCAAGTAGACCTTGCCCCCAACTGCAAACTGAATATCTCTCCTTTTGCTGTCCGCCTGCTTCTTCATCAGTTGCTGGGCTCTAAGTAAATGCCTCTTGAGCTCTTCCAACACCCGATCTCTTTCCTTCAAATGCTGATCTACTGCAGATACTGGAGTAGTACTATGGCTGTAGTGTACCAAATGTGGGGGGTCCCTCCCATATAACACCTTAAAAGGTGTCATCTTAGTCGCCGAGTGGAAGGAGGTATTGTACCAATATTCTGCCCAGGCTAACCATTTGGCCCACTGCTTTGGTGTTTCAGACACAAAACACCTCAAGTATGTCTCCAAGCTCCTATTCACCACCTCTGTTTGACCATCAGTCTGTGGATGGTAGGCTGTGCTCCTCTTCAATACTGTTCCCTGCATCCTGAATAGCTCCCTCCAAGAATAGCTCAGGAATACCTTGTCCCTATCAGACACAATAGACTCTGGTACTCCATGCAGGCGGACTATCTCTCTCACAAATGCTGCTGCTACAGACACCGCTGTGTACGGGTGTCTTAAGGGAATGAAATGAGCATATTTGCTTAGCCTGTCGACCACTACAAGTATGACTGTGTAGCCTTCTGATTTTGGGAGCCCATCAATGAAATTCATAGTAATCTCTTCCCAAACTTTCTCTGGTAGGGCCAGAGGCTGCAGTAATCCCCCTGGTGCCATTGTCATGTACTTGCTCCGCTGGCAAGTATCACACTTAGCCACCATCTCCTCTATGTCTTTCCTCATCCCCCTCCAGTACAATTCAGCAGCTAACCGGCTATAAGTTTTCTGCACCCCTGAATGCCCTCCTATGGCACTCTCATGAAACTCCTGTAACAGTTGAGGAATATGGATGGAAGACCTAGGAATCACACTCCTTCCCTGATAGAACAGTCTTTCTCCCACAACTGAATAGCCCGGGTGGCTGTTCTCATCTGATAACACCTCTTCTTTGATTTTCCTCAACTCCTCATCCTGAATGCTCTCCTCTTTGATGGCTCCCCAATCTATCAATACTGGTACTGATACAGCGATCCCCTGGAGCTCCCCCATACAGCGTGATAAGGCATCCGCTGCCTTATTCACTAGCCCTGGTCGGTAGTGGATCTCGAAATCATATCCCAACAGCTTGGACAACCACCTCTGGTGCTCCTCTGTGACCATCATCTGCTCTAACAAGTACTTCAGGCTCCTCTGATCAGTTCTGACAATAAAGTGTCTGCCCAATAAGTAAGGTCTCCACTTCTGGATGGCCAGTACAATCGCCATCAGCTCTCTCTCGTAGACTGACTTCAGCCTAGCCCGGGATGACAGGACTTGACTGAAGTAAGCTATGGGCCTGTGCCTCTGCATCAACACTGCTCCCAATCCATAGCCTGAAGCATCTGTCTCCACCACAAACACCTGACTGAAGTCTGGCAGAGCAAGCACTGGCACCGTCGTCATGGCCTTCTTCAGCTTCTCAAAGGCCTCTGAAGCTGCTTCTCCCCATAAAAACCCGTCCTTCTTCAACTGCTCTGTCAAAGGCCATGCTATGGTGCTGTATCCTCTCACGAACATTCTGTAATAGCCTGTCAGTCCCAAAAACCCTCTGAGTCCCTTCAAGGTCTTCGGTTGAGGCCAAGCCAGCATTGCCTCTATCTTGGATTGATCTGCAGCCACTCCCTCCTGGGATATCACGTGCCCCAGGTACTCCACCCTTGCCTGAGCGAAGTCACACTTCTTGAAGTTGGCCTTCAACTGATGCTCCTTCAGTACACCCAACACCACTCTCAGGTGCTCTAGGTGTTCCTCCTCAGTCCTGCTATAAATTAGGATGTTATCAAAAAAGACCAACACAAACCTGCGGAGGTGTGGCTTGAAGATCCGGTTCATCAAAGCTTGGAATGTTGCCGGAGCGTTGGTGAGGCCAAAAGGCATCACTAGAAACTCGTAGTGACCCTCATGAGTCCTGAAAGCCGTTTTCTGCACATCTTCCTTCCTCATCCTAATCTGGTGATAGCCTGACTTCATATCGACCTTGGTGAACAAAGCGGCTCCATGTAGCTCATCCATCAACTCATCAATCACAGGGATAGGAAACTTATCAGGCACAGTTTCCTTGTTGAGAGCTCTATAATCTACACAGAACCTCCAACTCCATCCTTCTTCTTCACAAGCAGAACTGGACTAGAGAAAGGACTCACACTGGGCTGAATGATCCCTCCTTCTAGCATTTCTCCCACCAACCTTTCAATCTCATCTTTCTGCACCTGAGGATATCTGTAAGGTCTCACACTGATAGGAGATACTCTTTCTTTCAGGATAATCTGGTGCTCCTGCTCTCTGTCAGGTGGTAGTCCAACTGGAGGTTGGAAAACATCCTCAAATTCCTGCAACAGGGGTTGAACTAAAGCGGGGATGGGTCTTCCCTCCCCCTCCTCCTGTTCCTCCAAGCTCTGCAACTCCACCAGGAATCCTCCTCCTTCCTCCTGTATGATTTTCACCATGGATCGGAGTGACACTCCAGCTCTGGACAATCCTGGTTCTCCTCTCAGCTTCACCTGCTTCCCCTCTACGCTCAGCTCCATCACCATGGTCCCCCAATTCACCTTGGTTTCACCCAAGGTCTGTAGCCACTTCATGCCCAAAATGACATCTGTGCTACCCAACTTCAGGGGTAGAAAATCCTCTACCACCCTGATCTCCTGTAGCCTCATCTCCACCCCTTTGCAGATCCCGGTGCTGGACTCAATCTTCCCTGTCCCCATCATCACCCCGTAGCTGCCTGTCTCAGTAGGCTCCATCCCTAGCTCCTCCGCCACCTGGGTGGATATGAAATTGTGGGTTGCCCCACTGTCAATCAGAACCACAACCTCTCTCCCCCGAATCTCCCCCTTCACCTTCATCGTATGGCTAGGAGTGAATCCCATCACAGAATTGAGGGAGACCTCGGCTACCTCCAACTGTGGATCAATCTGCTCCTCATCAAAATCATCACCCTCTTCAGGCGCCTCGTCTATATAGACGGTGAGAGCCCGAAGAGCGCGATCCTTGCATCTATGTCCTGGAACAAACTTCTCCTCACATCTGAAACAAAGGCCCTTGGCCCTCTTCTCCTGCATCTCCTCCTCAGTTAATTTTTTGAAGCTTCCAGCAGATCTGGTCACCCCGCTCTTCTCCTTTCCACTCTCTCTAGGTAGAATGGGGCTTGGTCCTTTTGGAGCCAAGTAAGTGGTAGTTGTCCTGGTGGGCCCTCCTGAGTGATTGTTCCTCCACGTGCGGGCGTTGGTCTTCTGGTTCTCTACCAACTGAGCTAACTCCATCGCCTCCCTCAGATCTCTTGGTCTCATGACCTTCACTGCATCTCTGATCTCGGGTTTGAGGCCCTTCATAAAGTTTCCCCCCAACGTACTGTTGGATAGGCCCTCCATGTCTCCCACCAAGCTCTCAAATTTCTTCCTGTATTCCTCCACTGTTCCCTCTTGAGTGAGGGCATAGAATTGTTCTGATATCTCCCATGGGCTACTCCCCCTGAATCTCTCCCTAATAGCTTCCTTGAAGTCCCTCCAAGTCCTCACCGGATCCCACTTATCCATGTACTTGAACCAGGCAAAAGCCGCCCCTTCCAAGCACATACTAGCCGCCATCAATCTCTCCTCCTCCATCAGGTCATTCACTGCAAAATACCTCTCCACCTTGTGGATCCAATCATCCACATTCCCTTCTTCGAAAACTGGCATTTTCAGCTTTCTGGCCCTCGTGTCCACCCCATATGCCCTATTCCCCCCATGGCCTCCTCTGTCCCAGGCAATGGGGTCTTCCCAAGTTCCTCTCTCTCCATAACAGGGCTCATCATCCCTCCTCGGCCGTCGATAGCCATCTTCCCCTCGCGCCCCGCCAGGGTGGTTATGGATCCCCCATGGCCGGTCCACTGGGTCGGGCCTCCGACGACGCCAATCATCCTCTCTTTCTTCCCGCCTGATGGACTCCCGATGCAGCATTCTTCCGTTGCTACCAAGCAGTTCCACCTCCTCTTCCTCTTCCGGCTTTGTCTTCTCCTTACCCTTGCTCCCACTACCTTCTCCTCTTTCCTCCGCTGGCACAGCTCTTGCTTGCCCTTCCAACAACTTTTTCATCATCTCCTCCAATGCCATGAATTTCCCTTCCATATTCTCACTCAACGTCGCCATCTTCTCCTCCAATTCCGCCTTAAATTGACCCACTTCGGTCTCCAAGACTTCTACACGTTTAGATGCCATGGGAACCAAAAAATGGTCTTCGGATCCCTTCCGAAAGGCAAAAATCTGCAGCGAAACAGTGGAAAACAGCCCCCCACCGTCCGGATCTTGGCTCTGATACCAATTTGATAGGGTACCACTTGAGTATTTCAAGTGATTCCTATCGGATCTAAGCCAAATTGCAACTAATCCGCTGTTTTCTATGAGAAAACAGCCACCAAACACGAAAACAGTAGAGAAATCTGAGAGAAAACGTAGAAAAAATAGGAAAAACAATAGCAAACGATTGAATTTCACTAGTCGATGCAAAAGAGAAGAAAGATACAAGTTTCCTTCAATTCGAGAGGAAGGAATAACTCTCCAAATCTCTAGCCGTTGCCTAGAGCCCAAAAGAAAAACTTAGATCTCACAAATCACATTCAAAATCAACATCACCCTAATTTCCCCCTCATCTCCCTAATTAAACATGAAAGGACGATTACAAAAGACCTAATTACCCCCTTCTAATTCAAATTTTCCCTCCCAAAAGACTCCACGTGGCCTCCCTGGGTGTTCCGCCCCCTCCCTGTTCGCGTGGCCTCCGTCGGGTGAAGACCTGGACCGGTCCAGGTTGGACCGGTCCAGCCGGCTCAGGTGCTGGCCTAACAGATTCATTCTCAATCTATCTCTAACTAGTAAGGATGTGGCATGTGTCCACTAACCAATGGTTTCTCCGCCAAATGGCACCAGACTAATGGTTTTTCGGCTAAATGGCATCGCAGGTAAATGCTTATGACCAGGGCCCTCTGAACAGGGCGGTTTGCCGCAAAATGGCACCATTGTATTACGATTATGGCTAGAGCCCGTATGATTTCCAATGACATTAAATCCTTGAGATATGAACAATAGCACATGAACAATATGGCATAAAGGCCTCTAGTAGCTAAAGTGGATTCAAATTTGTCCTCTTAGACAAATATCCACCCCATGTCTACAAGATAGCCTTGTAAGAAGCAACCCATGGCTGCCGACAAAGATCCTTCTGTCAGGTTAGGTCGACTACCTCCTCTAACTAAGTAAACCAGGGACCACGATGGCCCAGAAAGATGGAACCATGGGATCTTGATCAGGCTTATCATCACTCACCCCACTATTCGCTTTAACTCCAAGATTGTGAAATTTTCAATTTTAAATATTAAATTCTCACATACCAAACCCCTACTACTACAATATGCCAAATACCACATATCTCTACATATATGATCGATGACAAGCCTTAATCGAAAGTTCTCTCTCAATATCGAGAGGGATAATTAACTATAAGGGCTTGTGCCTATAAGAAACCAGAACTCATATCATAAAGTCCTCGCAAAATGAAGGTGAAATCTCTGGGTAGTGTTTTATTTCAAGCCCAATCTACCTTCTGAAAATTTAACCCCGAACATAATCTTTTAAAACTCTCTTAAAAGAGGGGAGGCGGAGACGTGAATTTTTGAAGCCCACAAGAAACAAGGCTTTTATAGAGCAAACTTGTTGACAATCATGTGGATAGCCAAAGCTAATATTCAATTTCACTATCAAACTTAAGTTACAAATTGATTTATCTAGCAGTTGTGCAATTGAATATCTGTTTTATTGATCGGGTGGGTCGTAAATCGATAAGTAATATTAAAAAAAGCATTAGGGTGTTGTTCTTCACATTTTCATATCCATCAAGAGGTCTCCTAAAAAAGGGATGTCGTAAACTCAGACCAGTGATGCCAACTATATTGAATTAATTCATGATATAAAGCCAAATTTTGGGTATTGTATTTTGGAGGGAGGTAATATGATCACGTGAAAGAGTAAGAAGAAAATTATAGTAGCCAAATATAATGTTAAAGCTAAATACAAAGTACCTGCTACTTTACATATGTGTGTGTGTATTCTAATAATGTTGTGTTTCATGAAAGAACGAAGAAATTGAAAATAATTGTTAGTTCACATGTGATGTGCTTTTAAAGAAGAATGTTACTCCTCGTAATTTTTAGTTTAGAATAAATAATTTATATATTCACCAAAACCAAGTCCTCTAATTCTCTCTCATTTTATTGTTTATAATATCAGTTGAAGCTAACAAATATATGTGCTTCTATTTAAGAGGAAGTGTTGTCGTATGATATTTATTAGAAAATAATATTGTTAAATTAGGAGACTATATAGTTTAGGAAAATATATAATTACTCTCCTTAATTATATTTATTATCTACTTTAGTTTCTTTCTATTTTATTCATCATGCACACCTATCAATAAGCATCTTTGTTCAGTGAATAGATCATTCAATTCTAACCGTTAACACCAGCATATATTAATATTGTGATCACCTTCATTCTTTGTGGACACAAGTTTATGATGCATATTCTTGTTTGATAATATTAGATCTTTTGCCTATGTGGTTATGTAGATTTACTTATTTTGAGCTTGTTAATTACAACACTCACACATATAACTAAACCTTATTTTCAACACCATTGTATGCTTGTGAATTTATTTTTGTAAGTTGAATTTGTTAATCGATAGAGTTTGTGTTAATCAAGTGATATGCATATTCAAGTGTTTTTGTTCAATCAATCACAATTGCCTGAACTATCCTAGACACTCATGCTTGTGTTGTGTGTTTGGTTAAATTATTTAACTATTCTAAGTTTTCACTTTTGAGAATTTGGAAAAAGCTTCAAACGTGTTCGTGCACACCCTAAATGATGGAGATATATATTGTTCCCTAGCTTCATGTATTATGGCCTGTCCCATCATAGCTTTATTTTTTCTTTCCATGACTAGGACTGTCAGATTGTCATACACAATCAAATACTGTATAGAGGTGTCTAAATTCCCATTAGCATTGAATATGTTAAACAAGATGCTTTTGAGATCCCTTTATTTGTACATTTTTTAATGGTATTATAGATTGTGTTCATATCATTGTTGCAACAACCATGTGACTATAGGATCCTCTATGGTGCTGACTAAATAAAGAAGTGCGATGCAATGTGATATTTAGATTTGAATCCTCCAAACTTCAAGTCTTATGCCCAGTCTACATATGTTGATGATTCAAGAAATACATTATGTTAGACTGGTCCTCTGGACAAGTCATAGTTGGGCCGGTCCAGGTGGGACCAGCCAAATATTGCAAGGATGGGGCTGGAAGGAAAACGAAGAGGGGGAGGGCTCTTTTGGCATTGACTATGTTTTGTATGAAGTAGGTTTTTCCTCTAGGGTTAAAGTTATGTTTTTGATTTGCTGAATTTAGTTTTCTTAGGTTGTGAGGACTCTAGCCGGAGGCTAGAGATTTGGGAGAGCCAGAAACATAGTAGAAGGATACTAGGTGTTTTAAAGATTTGTGGTGTGTTTTTCTTTCCAATTTCTCATTACAGTTTGCTGATTTGGTTGAAAGCACATCCATTTCCTATCATATTCATGAAATATTTCATCTTCCTCGGCCACCATGAGAACAAGACTTCCAGGAAGAAGGCTTCCATGTGATAAACTGTTTAGGTTGTTAAACCAACAGTGAAGTAATGAAGATGAATGCACAGTAATGGAGTTTTCATTATTTTAAGTATGAGTACATCATCCCTATTTATAGGGGTTTGAGTACAAGTTTAACACCTCTACTCCTATTACACGTGTACAATAACTATTGGTCCTTGGTGAGTAATTGTACTTTCTTGATTTTGGATGCTTCTAGATTCTTATTGTCTAATACCCCCTGCAATCTGATGAGTCGATGCGAGTAATCAGTTGATTGACAAGCAACTTGAACCGAGTAGAGGGAAGAGCTTTGGTAAACAAATCTGCTAGTTGATCTTGAGTTGAGATGTGATGAACTTGTATGCTGCCATTTTTTATGCAATCTCTAATAAAATGGCAATCAATTTCAATATGTTTAGTGCGAGCATGATATACTGGATTGTTAGCCAAGGCAATTGCCGAGGTATTATCACAGTATAGCTTGGTTGGTTCTATCTGAGAACAGCCTAGCTCATTTAGAAGTTGCCTTAACCATATAATTTCCGTGGTGATTGAGGCAATGGCCCGGTATTCAGCTTCTGTTGACGAACGGGTTATAGTTGTTTGCTTTTTGACACTCCATGACACAAGTGATGTGCCCAAAAAGTTACAAAATCCTGTAGTTGATTTGCGGTCTGTGTGATCCCCGGCCCAATCCGAATCAACATAGGATTTGAGCACTAAGGAATCTCCATTGATCGGTAGTCCATGCTGTGTAGTTCCCTGAAGATAACGAAGTATTCGTTTAAGTGCTTCAAAATCACTGACCGTCGGTTGGTGCATTTGTTGACACACCCGATTCACAGCATATGATAAGTCTGGGCGTGTTACTGTCAAATACTGTAATGCTCCAACAATTTGGCGGTATAGTTTTGGATTACCGAATTGCTCGGAGGAGTTTTCGGCTACAGCCTTAGGAACGCTTGGTGTGGACACGGGCTTACTATTTGTCATTCCAGCCCGTGCCAGAATTTCTTCGGCATATCTTGTTTGCTGGAGTAGTAAGCCTGTTGATGTAGGAAGCACCGTGATGCCTAAAAACTGATTTATGGTCCCCAACGTTCTCATTTTGAATCTATGAGTGAGCTGCTCAAGTAGATGAGTGATAGTAGAGGAGTTACTACCGGTCACTATGATATCATCTACGTATATTAGAACATAGACTTTTGAGTCTTCTTTCTGATGCATTAGTAGCGAAGGATCGGAATGGCTTGAAACAAATTCTAACTGATGTAGAAAGCCTGTGAGCATTTCAAACCACTGACGTGGAGCCTATTTTAATCCATACAAGGCTTTGTTTAGCTTGCAAACATGTGTTGGGTAATGTGTGTCAACAAACCCAATTGGTTGCTTCATGTAGACGGTTTCTAGAAGCCGCCCATGTAGGAATGCATTCGATACATCTAGTTGATGTATTGGCCAATGATGATGTAACGCCAGAACTAGTAGTACACGAATCGTCATGATCTTAGCTACAGGGCTGAAAGTCTCAACATAATCAATTCCGAACTTTTGATTATAACCCAATGCTACTAATCTTGCTTTATGTCTTGCAAGAGTGCCATCAGAGTGATATTAAGTTTTATAAGTCCACTTACATCCAAGTACATTTTGATTGGTTGGTGGAGGAACTAACGTCCATGTGTCTTGAGATTGAAGTGCCTGAAACTCTTGGGACATGGCTTTCCGCCAACATTCATGTTTAGAAGCTTGCTTGTAAGAAACAGGATCGGTATTTGTGATCTGATGATTGAGATCAAAAACTGGCTTTGGCTTTAGATTCCCTGTTTGCAGCCTTGTTTTCATCGGATGGGTCTTAACGATGTTGACTGGAGAGTTACCAGCATGTGAGACAGACGGGATCATAGGTGATGACACGGGTGAGTTGTTTACGGTGTGAGTAGAGACTGATTGATGATTGGGTTGTTGTTGAGGGATGGCAGAAGTGAATAAAGGAGTATTGGTTGTTGGTGTTAGTGTAGAAGTAGGAGCTAACATAAGTGGAGGCACAGAGATTTTTAGATGATTGTTGTTTCGGGTATTTGATGTGGGAGGTTGGTTTTGAAATGGAAACTTGGTTTCATTGAAGACGACATGTCTTGAAGTGAATATGCGCTGAGTGATGATATCAAAACAGCGATATCCTTTTTGATTTGAGGCATATCCTACAAAGACACATGGAGCAGATAGTGGAGAGAGTTTTGATTTAGAGTAGGGTTTTAACCAAGGAAAACAAAGACAACCGAAAGTTTTTAGATGAGCATAAGAAGATGGTTTTTGGTAGAAAACTTCGAAGGGAGTTTTGAATTGAAGAGTAACAGTGGGAATTCGGTTTATAAGGTAAACCGCAGTGTGTAAAGCTTCAATCCATAATGTATGAGGTGCATTGGAATGAATTAGTAGGCTTTGAACGGTTTCTAGGAGATGACGGTTTTTACGCTCTGCTACGCCATTCTGAGCCGGTGTATAGGGACAAGTATATTGATGAACAATTCCAACTGATTTGCAGTAGGTTTTGAATTTGTTGTTTAGATATTCACCACCACCATCTGTGCGAATTGTACAGATGTTGGTGTTGAATTGACATTTGACAAATTTGTGGAATTGTGTGAATACTTGAAAGACTTCGGATTTGTAAGTGAGAGGAAAAACCCAACAAAATCATGAATAGTCGTCAATAAAAGTGACGAAATACCGAGAGCCTTGTATTGATGTAGTGTGAGACGGACCCCATACATCTGAATGTACAAGCTCAAACAGTTTATTTGTAAACGAGACTGAAGTAGGAAAAGGCAATTGCTTGCTTTTAGCAAGGTTACAAGTAGTGCAGGAGTTATTAGAAGACATGGTTTGTATGGTAGGAACAATTGCAGACAGACGCTTGAGAGTGGCACTAGCTGGATGTCCAAGCCTTAGATGCCATAAATCCGGTACGGTTTGGATGGATAGAAGAGCAAGATCAGGTGGTTTTGTTGAACGAACCGAATAAAGTCCATTATGGCAAGGACCTTGAAGAATAACCCGATTGCTCTTCGTATCCTTGATTTGATAACCAGTGGGCGAGAAAGAAACAACACAGCCATTGTCATGGGTTAATTGGTGAACAGATAATAGATTGAACGATAGATTTGGTACATGATGAATGTTTTTGAGGATTAGAGTACCTGAAGGTGTTGGGAGAACGCCTTTACCCGTATGCTGGATTTGCACTTGTTGGCCATTCCCCAGTACAACTTGAGAAGATCCCATGTATGGTTCGGCAGTTGTCATATGTGTTGTATCGGCGGTAAGATGTGTAGACGCTCCACTGTCTAGGTACCAATCAGTGTTGTTTTGTGATTCGGATGGACTGAATAACGCGGTCTTTTGTGAGTCTTCATTGTATGAAAAATCCGCACGATACCAGCATTTTATTGCTGAATGCACTGTTTTCATACAAATTTGGCATACTGTCTTTGCCGGAGGTCGATCAGGCTGCAGCTGTGAATATCGCTGTCCACGACCTCTTCGTCCACGATCTGTATTGTTACGACCGCGACCACGTCCACGGCCCCGGTAAGCTGCTAGCGCCATAGTTGGAACTGTTATTTGTAAATTTTGAAGATCTTTGGTCCTGTCTTGAACCAAGCTCTGTTCTTCTGTGCATAAGAGACTGTACAGATCGTCAAGGGTAATGGGTTGCAGATTTGTTCGAAGAGCTGTTTTGAATGACTGGTAAGACGCAGGAAGACCATTTAATGTATGGAGGATAACGTCTTCAGGCTCGATCTTGCTTCCTGCAGCAGCTATTGAATCTACTTTGGACTTTATGTCAAGTAGATATGTAGCCATTGATTTATCACCTTTGACGACGTGATGAAGTTCATTTTTCAACTGGAGCACACGGGATCTCGTAGTAGATTGCAAGCGCAATTGTAGCGTAGCCCAGATTTCTGCAGTATGCGTTAACGAGAGCACATACGGGAGAATGGTTGGTGAAATTACCGAATATAGCGCAGCAGCTAGGTTTTGATCGATCAAGTCCCATTGCGCCTGAGCGAGACAGTCGCTGGAGGAAGAAAATTGATCGGACGAGTTCGGAGCAGGAATCGAACCATCCAAGAACCCTTTAAATCCGTTTGCACAGAAGATCTTGAGCACCTGAGATTTCCAAATCGGGTAGTTCGTCTCTATGAGCGGACTGGATACCAGGTTCTTGATGTGACTCATCAAGAACTTGAGCTGAGGGGAGAAACTGAGTTGCGGACTTGTTGATGTTGAATCCACCGTGGGAAGAGAAGTGGACGAACCCGCCATTGAAGATCGGATGAGAAACGGAGAAAGCAAGAACGAGAGAAAAAAAAACTCGTTCTCAGAGACACTGCTCTGATACCATGATAAACTGTTTAGGTTGTTAAACCAACAGTTAAGTAATGAAGATGAATGCACAGTAATGGAGTTTTCATTATTTTAAGTATGAGTACATCATCCCTATTTATAGGGGTTTGAGTACAAGTTTAACACCTCTACTCCTATTACACGTGTACAATAACTATTGGTCCTTGGTGAGTAATTGTACTTTCTTGATTTTGGATGCTTCTAGATTCTTATTGTCTAATACCATGTAACTCTATAGTAGAAGAGTTTTATTGAGATCAATGGAACTAAAGTAGCACATGAACCCAAATTAAAAATTGGCTAGAACAAAATCAAGATTGAATCAAACGTATTCATGAAATTTAAATTGAATATTTTAATAAGTTTTTTTAATTTAAATTATGATATAAGTTCATTTTGATTTAAATTAGGAAGTTTTATCCTTTTGGATATTTTTGATTTAATCATCCCTTTGAACAATCTTGAATTTCAACTTAAAATTGAAATTATTTGCTAGGATTAAACAATTATTAGCATCTTCCTTGATATCATCAGCAATAGTCAAAGGCAAATTAGCAGCTTCCGCCTCAACATCAACAGGAACACCCAATGACAAAACAAAATTCAACTGAACAACAGCACCCAAAGGAGAAGCATCCTCCTCAAGACAAAACCAGTATCAGCAACACTAGGACCCAACTCCACAGCCTTATCATTTTCACCACAAAATTCAACAATATCAACCCCTTCATTAGTAGGCAGAGAAGGAAGCAAGGAAGGGATAACATGACGATCCTCCTCACAGGTTACATTAGCATTAACAGGGTTAGAAGCATTAGTAAAACAAGTTAGCGGGGCGGAGGACGAATGTGGACAGCAATTACCAATCAAATGCCCAATACTCTTACAGGAAACACAAAAAGGGGGAAAAACCTCCATCTCAACTTGCTGAATGTATCCAAATTTCTCCGGCCCTAACCACACTTTATCAGGATACTTTTTTGTAATGTCCAGCTCAACCAACACCCGAACAATAGAATTAGCATTATCAACCTTTAACGGCATACCAAAAATCGAACCCAGGGCGTAAAGGATACGGGGGGATAAGAGGTGAGGGCAAAGATTCGGGAATGAAATCCAAATAGGGATCACCAAAGACTCAACACCAACATCAAACAAAAGAGACCATTTGATTAATTTCATATAGCAATTGTTAACTATGTAAGATATATGGCAGAAAACCTTACTGTAATCAAGATCGTTAATCAGATTAATCAAAATATACGATGGATCAAGCAATGTAACTGAAACATTTTAAATAAGCTTAAGGTTGAAGAATAACCTTCGAATAGGGTCGGGAGAAGAACGCCTACCAACTAACGAAAATTGAAAGGGAGCCATCAGAGCAATAATCTCCTCCTCCGAGATCCACAGAGAAGGCAGACCACGAAAAGAGGAAGATTTAAGGTCAGGAAAACTTGCATTTGAAGAACTATTGGAGAGAACATCAAGAAAGGAACGAGATTTGAACGATCCATCCAAAAAGCCAGGATCGACCAAGCGTTTCCTAGCCATCCGGTGAAAATCGACCAGAGGACAGAAAACCTAACAAAACAAAATATCAAAAACGAAAAGAAAATAAAGACAAAGGGAACAAACTTCCCTAAGGCTAGCCTTCCAACCAGAGGCGGCAAAAGCCGCCGAGAGAAACCCAGCAGAGCAAAGGGGCAGAAGGGGAGGAAACCCTAAGCCTGTGGCACGATGGTAGAGGGTAACCTTGGCCATTCAACCTTGATTTCAAATGTTATTATCTTATACCCTATTTCTAAAAATAAGGGTTATGAATTAGAATTAAATATTATTATTAATGATCAAATGAATTGAAATAACACGATCCCCAATTTATTTTCTCTCCATTTGAATCCCTCCCTCTATACCCAATCTTCTATTTCCATTGTCCTAGGTATATATCGGTTCTAGTAATTATCTCTATAATTAATGTTTGGTGTTCCTAAGAATGTTTTCATCGAAGAAATGGACCTCCAATTTCCATTTTCTTAATGCCTAAATATTGTAAATCATGCCCTCATTTGTCAAGATTCTAAATCAAACTGTGGATTTTATGCTTGAATGTGATTCATCTAATTTCAAAAATAAAATGGCAACCTACCTTAACTCTCGTATGCTTGGTCTTGTAGCTACCTCTCTCTCTACAAATGGCAGTTGCCCAAGTAATGCTAAATTAAAAAATCACCTTCTGACATCCTGCAAAGGGCAAATTTCTAGTGATTACAACCAAAATAGTTTGTTTAAGAAGTGTATAACCAAATTCGAAAATATGTGACTATAATCTACCATGGAGTAGCTAACCTAATCCAAATAAAGAAATTAACTGATTTGGTGCCGAAGGGGAAGAGAAAGGGGAAGGGGATGTTGATGTTGTCAACTGTCAAATTAGCCGAGAATGCTGATGGGGGTAGGAGGAACTGGAGGAAGATGATGGAATGAAAAGCAGGTGGAGGTTGAGGCAAAGGAGCAGGGGGAGAGGAAGCCTGACAATCACTGTAAGTGATATTTTTATTATTTTTTAAACTCTACAAGAGAAGAGTTTTACTAGGATAACAAAAACTAATATAGCACATGAGCCCAAATCGAAAATCATGGCTAGACCACAATATAAATTGAATCAAATTAATGCATGAGATTTAAATTGTATTTGTTTAGTTAGGTTTTTTTTTTAATTTAAATTATGAATTGTGCGTTTAGTTTAGTTTAAATGGGGATGAATTAATTTTTTGGACAATCTTATATTTAAATATATTTTTTTATTAGCTAACTTAATCCAAATAAAAGAATAAGCTGATTGAAGATTAAAATGCACTGACTGTTTGTCCCGAAAAAAGGGGGAAATTCTTATGTATCAGAAATATCTACTGAATTCACGATACAACTAAACTTTGCTTTTTTTACTAGTAATATTATTAATCCCATGAAATCCATGGAATATAAAGAAGGCTAAAGCCCCCTCGATACATGCATTCAAGCTGGCGTAAATGGTCTTTCATTCTTCAGACTAACGCATCCAACAAAATAATCTAGATTTTCTTAATCATATTGCTCTTATAAATAAAGCATAATTGTCACATATTAAATTCGCTATTTTTATTTTGTCTGATTTTTGTTTAAATTGCACTGTTAACCTCTATTCTAAGAAAACATTGATAAATAGGGCATCAAATCAGTTACAGAAAAATTACTGCAAGGATATTACAGTTGAGGAGATCATTTATATTTAAAATTAATAGTAATATTATTTCAGGAATAGAACGACCAAAGGTGCAGCATTTGACTCTTCTAAACTTACAAACAAACTAACCATTACGACAATTACATAAGATGTAAACCCTCCTAAATAAAATTCCTTTGAAATTTCTCTATGATATTAGCAATTTTTTACTTGCCATCCATAAATCAAAAATACATCTATTTATGAACATCAAGAGTTCAAATGATCCAAAGAGATAAGAAATGGCATATTAATGATGCTATATAACAGATTCATCAAGTAATATGATTTGCCTATATCAATTAGATTCATTAAATAACGTGACGAAAGCTGTAAAATTATTCTTACTGTTGTAAAAATGAAAAAATAAAACATAAAAAGATAAAATCCCATTTTCAAATACACAGATAAGCCATACATTTTCCACAAAATCAAAAGTATAGCTCGTCATTTTTTTTCCAAAAAAGATGCCCTCCTTTCTTCATAACCGCCAACAAAAAACCCTAGAAATCGAATAGAAAGAAAAAGAGGAAGAGGAAGAAGAAGAGCAGGAGGAGGAAGGTATGGGGTAGGAAGAACTCACCATCTCCCTCCTTATCAAGGAGGCAAAAGGCATCTCGGAACTCGGAAACCTCCTCCTCGGTGAGGAAATCCATGCCTCACTCTCGTCCAAAAGGAAGCCAGCAGGAAGGAGATCTACATAGGCCAAAACACAGCCCAACCATCCTTCCTTTTTGTAGCATTTTTCGGAGCTACCAAAGCTTCTTCTTCCAACGCCTCTAACTTGTGGATTCTCTCTCACTCTCTCAAAAGAAATCCTCGAGCGATGTTTGGAGATTAGGTCGCCTTGTGAATTGGAATCCATGAACTTGTCTTAATCCAGCTTTAATCCATTGTTTATGAATTAATTATCTACCCAAATGATTGTGTTTCAATCAGTAGACGTTGCAATTTGAACCAGTCCACAGCGAATTTTTATTAGGTCCGGACACGCAAATAAAATGTCAACCACGCTTACTCTTTATGGTGCGCCCAACGATCTGATCCGAACCGGAACCCAATATTACTATGTATTAGATGATTTGTACAAATTAGGGTATTACTAGGTTTTACTCGGTATTGCATGGTAATTAGAAATACCATTCTGTCAAGACCAATACCGAGCAATAACCCGGTTTTGCTAGGTATTGCTCGGTATTGGCAGAGCGGTATTTCTCGTTATTGTCAAGCAATACCTAGCAATGTCGAGCAATACCTAGCAATATCGAGCAATACTTAGCAATACGCGAACATAGCAATACCGGGTTTTCGTTTCGGGTCGAGTCAACGGACTGCGCGGTAAAGAGTAAGAGCATATGGCGACATTTTATTGGCGTCCGGATGTAAAGCTATGTCAGGTGTCCGGACCTAATAAAAATTCGTCCACAGCGGCCAATTTATAAAAGGATGCTGCTTTAAATCTAAATTAGCTTAAAAGAACATATTAACAAATAAATTTAAAAAGAAGCATACACGAAACTTAATTATTCAGTTTCAATTGAAACCGGAACTTTATTATTCGGTTCCTAATTTACTTAAAATTTGAGAAGAAACTGAAATATAAAAGCAAGGATTCTAAAGAAACCGGATTAATAAATTCCTATTTCTTTTAAAAACCGGAATTTATTAATTAGGTTTCTAAGAAACCTATTTAGATTATATTCTTTTACTTTATTATTTTATTTATTTCGATATTCTAAATGAACCAGAAATAATCAGTAATTACTTTTGAAGAATCAATCATATTTCTAATTGTTAAGAAATAACAGATTTAAATTTTATTTAATTTTGATTTTTTTTAATTTTTATTCAAATTTCTTTAGTTTTGAAATTAAATTTCTTTGTTTGAATATTTGATTTGATTTATGTTAATTAATGGATTATTTTTATTTCATATCTTAAATTTATTTTTTTATTTCTATTTATTTAAATTTTATTTTTAATTTAAATGTTATTATTTAAAATTGTAAACATTTAAATTATTTTATAAATTTTGAGATAAATAAAATATATTATTAATTAATTAATTATTGTTTTATACTTGATATATCATCAAAAATCTTTTTGATCGGGCACGAATCTCGAGGCAAAATCGAGCTGGAAACTTCAAAAATTAAATTCAGGATCACCTGAACTTTAATTTCAGCAAACTTATAGTCAAATTGAGCGTCTCGGAAATACAAACTCAACGACATCAATCCAAGCTCAAATGTGTCCAAATCAAGCACCTGAAGCACTACTAGAAAGTTCAAACCACAATTTGTGTTACCAAACGGTTTCCAAATATGACATGCTTATAGTCGAATCGAGTGGCTCAATGAGACGAATCCAACGAGCTCAAGATCGCCAAATCCCAACATCATTAAGACCTTCAAATTTCTAACTAACGGCACACGATCAAGGGATTCAATATCGGTCATCCATCCAACCACTCCCCATTTATCCATGATCTCTCATCTATTTACAGGCCATGTCACTCCAGAAATCTATAAATAGACCTCTCATTTCTCTTAAGAGGGGACCAAAACAATAAAAAGAAGAGAAGAATCAAGAAGAGAAGATAAGAAGATTAGGAGGGAAGAAACTCCTCCTCGATCATCATCGTCGGAATTCGATCTGCCCGACTTTCGAACGACTCTGGAATTCTGTCCGACTTCCGAACGACGCCGGAATTCTGCCTGATTTCCCAAGCGATGCCAGAATTCTACCCAAGTGACGCCGGAATTCTAAGGAACTCTGAATTCAACTCAAATACACAATGTGTGTGTAACTGTACTTCAATCCGGAAGTAAATCATTGTAATATGATCATCCTAAATTCTAAGGACAAGTCAACCTCTTATATTTCAAGCAAACACTAGCGGAACTTTACAACTGGCATGACCTCGTGTTTTTTTCTTTTTCCAGGGTTTTCCACGTAAAACTCTAGGTGTCTTTATTTCTCTCCTGTTTGCCTGCTAGATATCCGTACAATGCTGAGATGCAAACTTTCTAACTCTATCGCCGTGTATATTCTAGTTAGCAACAATACACACACACACACGCATATATATATATATATATATATATATATATATATATATATATATATATATATATATATATATATATATATATATATATATATATATCTTAATTTTTAAATAATAATAATAAAAATGCCAGCTAAGAGGAGCATCGACGCAATTGAGAACAATAATGATGAGGACTTTGATGTGCATGGTGGAGATGAGGAGAGCTCTATGTGTTTGTAGCAAATGGAGATGATCGCCAGGAGAGTAGCTATTGTAGTTGATGAGGAAGCAACATAAATTGCAAGGAGAATGGTGTCATAAGACTATATGAGGAGTTGCTAATGTTGTTGAAAAGATATAGACAAGCAGAAAATGTTGATGGGGGGAGGAGGAGGTAGAGGAAGATCATTGGATAAAGAAAGATGTAGTCGAGATGGTGTGCATCTTATGAGTACTAGAGAAATGTAGTTTGGACGTAGGGTTACGTCTGAACTTTGAATGTACGTAATATGTACAAAAATATATTATGTACTTTTGTGTATATTATACATACTGTGCGTATACTCACATATATGGACTCTACGCATAATAATAACTCTTTGTTGTTATTGTTGTTGTGATAATGTTGAGCTTTTCTCAACCAAATGGCTAGCGTAGGTTAACTATAAGAAAAGTGTTATTTAGTTTCTTAGGAAAAAAATAATTTTTAAGAACTCTATTTTCTCAATAAATGTTCAACAATTAAATTTAAAAACAAATATATGCATCCCATACATACATACATATATATATATAACCTTGTTGAGGATGATTGATATGGGAGTTGGTTTATTGCAACTCATCATGATGAAAGAAAATAAAATAATTAGCGACCCTTAAAATTAGTAGCTAAAAATAAATTTTAGTCGCTAAAGTAAGTAGTGACAAAAAAAAGAAGTCATTGGCTCGTCACAACAGTCTTATCACTGAAATATTTAGAGGCCAAGATTACTTTTTGTTGCTAAATTAGTGACTTCTAATAGCGTCGGTTGCTAAAATTATGATAATCATCGATATGAACTCGAGCATATAAATAATTAATTAATTAATTTAAACTTTAAGTGGTTACAACTCTAAAAAATATCAACCAAGCTAATAAGTATATGTCTTACATTCTTGCAACTTATATAGTTTTGATGATTCCAAATATTATTGTTCTTATTTATTATTTTCTCCTAACATTTTTTGGAAGAATTATTTTTTCTCTTGTGTGGACTAACATTTTAGGATAATCGTACTCCAGAATAATGAAGACTTCAAATCAAATTCATCATATCATATTTTGTAAATTAAAGTCTGTATTTTTCACTTTATTGAGTTTGAGAGTGTGTGATTGTAGTTGAGCAACATAACACACACACACTGAGGGAGATCTTTAAAAAGTCAAAATTTTCTTATACTGATCGTACGGGATGATCAGATCAGTTTTACCCCTCGGAGAGCAATGGAACCAACAAAGAAGGGAGAAAATGTTCTAAGTCATGTTCGTCCAAATAAAGTGTACCGTTCGTCCCAGGATGATGCTCTCTGGACACATTCGTTTGCACGATATTTACGTACGTCCCAGGATGATGCTCTCTGGATGCCTTCGTCCAGACAATCATTACGTTTGCCCTAGGACGATGCTCTCTGGACGCATTCGTCTGCACGATATTCACGTGCGTCCCAAGACGATGCTCTCTGGATGCCTTCATCCAGATGATAATTATGTTCGTCCCGGGACGATTCTTTCTGGTCTGGAAACGTAAAAGTCATTCAATTTTTATAAAAATGAATTATGGAAATAACCGTTCGTATCGGAGTAACATGGTTCATACATGATGATGATCGGGTACGAAGTCATTTCGTATTAAAGCACATTGGGGTTCGTACACAACAACTTTTACACTGTTCGTATTACAAATGTTGATCGTACGGGACGATCAAGTACGTACATAATTGAAAAATTGCATTTTTTGGATGGTTTTTCATGTCTTTCATATAAAAGGTTCAATGTAAACTATACTTTAATCTTTTTGGTCATTGGACTTCGTGCTTACTGAAAGAAGAGTGAAGGAGAGAGTAAGAGAGAGTGTTTGAAGGAGAGTTTTTACCATTGGAGCGTGAAGGATTCACTTGGTACTCAAAGGTAAGGATCTCAACTTTGTGAATTGTGATTACTTCACTCTTTTCTCTTGTCCTTCTAGATTTCTTATGAGAAGATCTTTCAAGGAGATCTGATACTCTGCCAACACTTGGTGAAGTGTGAAAGAACAAAAGGTTCTCTACCGACACTTGGTGAAGTGTAAAAGGATGAAAGGTTCTCTGCCTACACTTGGAGTGTGTGAACAGCGAAAAGGTTCTCTACCTACACTTGGAGAGTGTGAACAGCATAAAGGTTCTCTACCTACACTTGGAGGGTGTAAAAAGACGACGGTTCTCTACCGCACCGGGTAGTGGTGGAAGAGAATTTTGTGAAGGCTTCTCTGCCTTGCTGTGGGAGCAAAAGGAGAGTTACTATTGGTATTAGTGCAATAATCGAAGGGTGCCTCCGGGGAGTGGATGTAGGTCGTGTTTGACCGAACTACTATAAATCTATGTCTTTTATTTTTTGCTACTTTTTTACTTTTCAGTTTCTGTGTTTAATTTGTGGTTGAAAAATTCTTAAAAATTTTCCTTAAATAGTTTTGTTTAGGTTTAAAATTTAAGATGGCCTAAATTTTTTAAATTACCAATTCACCCCCCCCCCCCCATCCCGCTTGGTTAGCCGCTAGGATATAAGATTAGGTCTAACAACATAACTCCTAATTAACAAATTTTAACAAGTAGTATCAGAGCTTAGTTTTAAAATCATAAGTTTAGACTACTTTTTGATTAACGGCTAAGGCTATATTTGGAAACTGAAACACACTTGAAGGTTACTCTATAACTAGACCTCCATTGTTCGATAATATTCTTTTAATTTTTGGAAAACACGCATGTCTACATTTTTACAGTCACTAGATTATCGTATGTAGATCTTAGTTTAGGAAGGGTATACAAAACCAACTAGGTTAGTTGACGGAGTTAACATTGAAACACCCTTTATGGACTGGACAGTATAAGAACGTGACTTAGCACAACTTAATGCCAAATGCTTAAATAGTTTCTTTTGTGCTCTTAAATCCGAAGATTACATGCGGGTTTTCACTTGCAAGAGTGGAAATGACATATGTGATAGATTTTGTATAACTTATGAGGGGACTAATGAAGTTAAATAATCTAGACTAATATCTTGTTGCATGACTATGAATTATTTCGCATGAAACCAAATGAATCTATTTATGGCATGTACACAATATTCATACAAATAGTCACCTCTTTATATGTATTGAGTAGGGAACTAACGAATATTGAAATGGTTAATAAGATACTTTGTTGTTTCCCTACTGCTTATGATGCTAAAATAACTGTTATTAAAGAGTCTAAAGATTTAAATATTTATTCTATTGACAATCTTCTTGGATCATTAATTGCTTATGAGCAAGGAGTGAGTCAAAGAAAGATTGATACATGTGAACCACAAAGGGAGAAGAACATGACACTGAAAGTGGAGGAGTCAGAAAGTGATCTTTCACAACCTGAGGATGAAGACGATATCACACTAATGAGTAAACAGTTCAGAAGCTTTTTGAAGAGGAAGCAAAGAGACGCCAGCAATCAAATTGAGGTAAATTTAATAGAAAAGTCTAGGTTTCAAATGATGTTATTTTTTATGAGTGCAAGAAATCTGGACATATTAAATCTGACTGCCCAAAACTCAAAGCCACTCATAGCAATGAGAAGATAGAGGAGAAACCAGTTGTGAAGAAGGGCAAGAAGAAATTCCAAAAAGCTTTCTAGACGGATTCAGCTTCAGACTCGTCGGAGACTAAAAAGGAAGAGGAAGTCACCAATCTATGCTTAATGGCCGATAATCTTAATCAATCATATCAAGACGAGGTATGTGACTTGACTTATAATGAACTTTTAGAAGTCTCTGAACGCATACATGTTACATATAGGAAATTAAAGAAATTGCATGCTAGTCTGAATCTAGAAATCCAAGATCTTCAAAAAGAACATGAAATCCTTAGAAAAGATCATACATTGATTGATAACAAGCACATGAAATTACTTGATGAGTTTGATGACTTGACTAAAAACCATGAAATATTAAAATCATCATTTGCAGAACTTCAAATAGAAATCAAGAAAAATAAGGATGAATCAAAGAGCAAAATATATCAAATTAAATATACAAATCGAATTTTGAAAGATATGAATTCATTTTATAAACTGAAGATAAAAATTCTCGAGGAAAATAGGATACCCCATAGACTTGAAGATTTCACGAATCCTATTTTATATCCTAAATTTATGCAATCCCTGAATAGACAAATGAAAAGTGGAAGACTTAGGAATCCATTTTCAAGAGTCAAATGTAATAATTATGGATTGTTTTAACATATAGCACACACCTATACTTTGAAGAAGAAAACTTATTTGGTGTGGAGACCTAAGATGCATAAACCTAGATATATCTGCATAAAGGTGAACCCAAACTTGTTTGGGTTCTCAGGTCTAACGTTTGATGATTTTGCAGGATCGCTCTCACACAAGGCCTCGTGAGAGCATATGATAACTTGACAGTGGATGCTCAAAACATATGACTGGAGATAACACCATAACGATGGTGATTGGGTCAGGTATGATAGGAAATCTTAAAAACTTTTTTATAGAAAATGTTTTGTTAGTGGAAGGCTTAAAGTATAATTTTCTAAGCATAAGTTAGTTTTGTGATAAAGGTTATTGTGTAAAATTCTTTCCTACAAGCTGCATATTAAGCCTTAATGGTATTGATGTTTTAAATGGAATAAGGGTAAATAATGTGTATATGCTAGATTTGAATTATATTAAAACTCCTACTACTTTTTATTTAAAAACTATTTCTGATAAATTATGGTTTTGGCATATGAGACTTTGTCACTCTAGCATGAAAAATTTTAGGAGGATTACCCAAAAGAACTTAGTGAGAGGTATAACAAAACTGGACTTTACTAAGGACCACCTTTGTGATGCATGTCAATTAGGAAAATAGGTGAAGTCATCTTTTCAATCTAATAAGGATCTTATAACTAGTAAATCATTGGAGATTTTATATATGAATCTTTTTGGACCAGTTGGAACTATAAGTCTAGGAGAGAAAGAATACAGATTTGTGATTGTGGATGATTACTCAAGATTTATATGAGTTAGATTTCTATATCATAAGAGTGAATCATTTGAGAAATTTAAAAAAATTTGACTTAGATTCAAAGAAAATTAAGATGTGAGATTATGACTATTAAAAGTGATCATGTAGGAGAATTTGAAAATGCAAAATTTGAAGATTTTTGTAAGGAAAAAGGAATTTATCATAATTTTTCTGCACCTAGAACCTCTCAACAGAATGGAGTAGTCGAAAGAAAAAATATAACATTAATAGAAGCCGCTTGAGATATGTTGGCAGAATATTCACTTCCTAAATATTTTTGGGCTGAGGTGATTAGCACAGCATGTTATGTTCTGAATAGGGTGAATGTGAGATCAAAATTAAATAAAATACCCTATGAGTTGCTAAAAGGGAGAACACCTAATTTGTCACATTTGCATATCTTTGGATGTAAGGTGTTCATTCATAACAATGGAAAATCTACCTTGAAAAAATTTGATCCAAAATCAGATGAAGGAATTTTTATAGGATACTCAAGTGTTAAAAAATCTTATAGAGTATTCAATAAAAAAACTTTGGTAATTAAGGAGACCACACATGTTGTATTTAATGAATCAGGAAGTTTGAAAGAGCTAATTATTGAAGAGGATGAAATTGAGATTAACTCCCAAAAGATTGAGAAAATAAACATGGAAGAAAATTTAGAGATAGAAATCTAGTGCCTAGAGATTTGAGATTTTTTAAAAATCACCCAAAGAAATTGATTAGAGGTGAACCTAGTGAGGGTATTAGAATTAGGCATGGACTGAACAAAGAAGTCAATCATTCAGCCTTTATTTTAACAATAGAACCAAAAAATATTGATCAAGTACTTTCGAATAAATTTTGGATATTGGCTATACAGGATGAATTAAATCAAATTGTAAGAAATAAAGTTTGAGAATTAACTGCAAGGCCAAAGAATCAAAGTGTAATTGGAACTAAGTGGGTATTCAAGAACAAAATGAGTGACTCAGGAGTAGTTATTAGAAATAAGGCTAGATTGGTGGCTAAGTGTTATAATCAGATTGAATGAATTAATTTTAAGGAGACTTTTTCCCCTGTATATATACTTGCAGCAATTAGGGTTTTGTTAGCCTTTGTCTGTTTTAAAGGATTTAAATTATACCATATGGATGTTAAAAGTGCCTTTTTAAATTGGGTAATTCAAGAGGATATTTTTGTAGAACAACCTCCTGGCTTTGAAAATTCTAAATACCCAAATCATGTTTTCAAATTGAAAAAAGTATTATATGGTTTGAAACAGGCACCTAGGGCTTGGCATGAGAGGTTGAGCACCTTCGTACTTGAGAGATCTTTTGAGAAAGGAAGTGTGGATACAACTCTCTTTTTAAAGAAATTGGGAGAGAATATACTCATTGTATAAATTTATATTGATGATATCATCTTCAGATCTACAAATAAAAATCTTTATGATAATTTTTCTAAAATAATGAGTAGTGAATTTGAAATAAGTTTAATTAATGAGAGATTTGAGCTACTTTCTAGGCTTTAGTATTAAGCAAATTAAGGAATGTACACTTCTTAGTCAAGCAAAATATGTTAAAGACATCCTTAAAAAGTATGAAATGGATAATGCTAAACCTGTTAGTACACCTATGAGTTCCTTAGTTCATTCGGATAAGGATCCAAAGGAAAAATCTGTTGATCAAAAGATATTTAGAGGGATAATTGGATATCTACTTTACTTGAAAGCTAGCCGACCCAATATTATATTTAGTATGTGTTTATGTGCTAGATTTCAATTAGATCCAAATGAATCACATTTGATAGCATTGAAAAGAATTTTAAGGTATCTGTTGGGAACAAAAAACTTAGGAATTTAGTATCCTAAGTTTAGCTATTTATTTAAAATAATTTGATATTCAGATTTTGACTTTATAGGTTGTTGGATTGATAGAAAAAGCACTTCTGAAACATATCAATTTATTAGAAATTCTTTAATCTCATGGTCCAGTAGAAAATAAAATTCAATAGCCATATCTACTACTGAAGCTGAATACATTGTATTAAGAAGTTATGTGGCACAAGTACTTTGGTTGAAATAACAGTTGATTGATTTAGAATTAACCATAGGCACTATTCCCATTTATTGTGATAACACTAGTACTATTTATATTTCTAAAAATCATATTCAACATTCAAGAACCAAACATATAGACATCAGGTATCATTTTATAAGGGATCATGTATCTAAAGGAGAAATTGAACTCGTTTATGTTATAACAGAAAATTAACTTGCAGACATTTTTACAAAACCATTAGCCTTTGATACCTTCAGTACATTAAGAACAAAGCTTGGTGTGAATGATTTGAATGCTTAAATACAAGTCTTTGTAACATTGATGTGTGTTTGTATTTGTGTTGTGTGTAATTTGATTTTGAGTTTTTATGTAGTTTCTAGTATTTTGTTTATGTTTGTTTATGCAAACTTCTGTCTGTTTTGTTTTGTTTTGTCTCATATCTAGATTGATGATTTTGAGTATTGTCTTGAAATCTTATAAGTGTGGAATTTGTCTGTACGAAATTCATTTTGTACGGGACGAAGCATATAGCTTATTAACTGTCATTTTGAACGGTTTACATGCAGTTTCTCAATTTTTTTCATATCACTATTCATCTGTACAATCAACAAGATCGTCTGGATGATCTATTTTTCAATCATATGTACGCATGTGGACAGTTATACAGATAACATCAACTTCTTTATTTCTGATCGTACATACGAACTGCAGCTCGTACATACAAACATGTGGCAATTCAATGTAGGGGATGATTCAAACTGTCATAAAAATGATCTTTAATATCAGATCATCCTGGACGAACACCTGTTCGTCTGTACAATCATCGTGTTCAAAAGTCTGTACGAAAGGACGCCTCGTAACTTAAATGTTTATGAAAAACCATTTCAATTTTGGACTCATTCGTTTGTACATATGAAATTTTATTTCGTACGTATGAAACCAAAATCGTACGGGACGAACCTCTTTTCATCTATACGAAAGTTCATTTTTTTTTCTTTAAATTGAAAGGTTTAGAACTCAAATCTCATCTCCTCAAAAATCACTTTCAAACCTTTATTCCCTTAGATCTTCTCCTTGGCTAGTTCAAGCAAAAGGCAAAAGGTACTTGCTAAGGGACCCCCTAGAAACTCAGGAGAAAACTTCCTATCCAAAGCAAATGAGGAGTCATTTCCTAGGTTTGCATTTGCCAAAATCACTCCCTCTAGAGTCCTTCTCCAAGAACAACTCACTTTCAAGGTAATGCACCTTTTTGCTTCCACCTAGTTTGGTCTTATTCTCACTCTAATCCATCTATACAACAAGGATACTTTTCACTACTTCCATGCTAATATGTCCTTTGACTCTGACCAAACTATGATTAGCTCATTTGTTTTTAAGAAGAAAGTGGAGATCACTAAAGAAGATTTAGGGATATTTTTAAACTTAAGGACTCAAGGGATTAGAGCTCACACTTTGACCTCTTCCACCAACATTCACTGGACCGTAATAAATCAAATGATTAGAGGATGTAGAGTAGCATACCATTTGCCTAAGGTAGCAACTCTTAATCAAAATGCTCGAATCATCCAGCATGTTCTTCGTACCTCCATTATTCCTAAAGCTGGTGATCAAGTAAATATCACCCCTCTTCTTTCCATAGTGACTTATATGATTATGACTAGCAAACCTATAGATAAAGTCCAACTGATCATTGACTATATTTATGGACTTTCTGAGATTAGTCATGTCTCCCATAAAAGAAAGAAAAATATAACCTTAGGACATCTTGTGAACTATATTTTGGAGAAGAAGTATGACATAGTCCATCCAGTTCAAAATCTAGAGGAGCCTCTATACTACAATGATGAATCTTTTCAAGCAATTTTTAATAAAGAACATCAAGTGATAAGCAGTGATTCTAAGGAGGAAAGGAGAAGAGCTGCACCTGCACCTGATGTTGAACCAAATTTTCAAGATTTAGTTCCCAGGTTTGATCGTCTTGAGACTTATTTTGATCAACGCTATGATCAAATTGAAACTCATCTACAACAGAAGGATGCACAATACCAACAGGATATGGGTTGGATGCAAGAGCAATGGATGATATAAGCTCAAATATGGCTATGATGAGTAGCTATTTTAACTTCTACAATATGCCACTCCCTCCAGATCAGGGCCTCTCTGAGCGATGTATGTACTTCTTTATGATTTTCTCTACTTGATGTGATGTGATGTAATATTAGCTATTATGTTTTAATGTTGCTAGTTTATATTTTTAGTATTTTAAAAAATGTTATTATTGATATCTTGAATGCACAATGTACTATCTTCTACCAATGATATCAATAAAAATTATCTTGTCTTGCTTTTATCTGTTTGAAATGTGTATTAGCCTAAATGATCATATTTCTAATTTTTGATCTTATAACTGCTATATCTTGAATTGCAACTCAAAATTAAATTCATTAGAAAATTTAATTTTTCAAAATTTAAGGTGTGATTATAACTTGATCTAGTTAAAAATGTTAAAATTTAAGGTGTACGAATAGTTTAAAATATAATCATATAGTACGATAATGAATCGTATGGTACGATCCTCAATACTATTGTTTGTACAGGATAATAGCCGGGATTTTCTAATGTCATATCTATACATCGTATGGTATGATAAACATCGTACAGTACGAATGGTCAAAATCAAGGCATCATCCAGGACGATCTCCGGGACAATTAGAATTCGTCTCTATTCATCGTATATTACGAATGTGTTCGTATAGTATGATTTTCAATTAGTAATTAAGCCTTGATTTATTCCACTTATCACGGGTTAATTTAAGTAAGTATTTAAAATAAATTGTACAATGCGAAGTCCTTCGTACAGTACGAACGGTTGAGGAAAACTTACTTAAGTTAATTTGACGGCTAGGGTTTTGGATTTGGAACACATTGTACAGTATGATATTATTCGTATGGTATGATATATTCACATAAATCATTTTACAAGCTCAGATTGTACAGTACGAAATAAAGTCGTACAGTACGATCACTAGAGAAAGAAAATCAATATTTTTTGCTCCCTTTGTGTGTGCACGGTCACCAATCTAACATACATCATTACAAGACTTGACTCAAGAAAAGAAAATTATAGACTCATTTAATACAATCAATTCTGCACAATCTTGAGTCTTGAAACTTCAAAGAATGGTGCATGGTGTACCTGGAATTTTAGTCAACATAGAAAGAAATATGCACTATAAATACTAGGAGAAATAAAAGATTAATAAATATTATTTGTTATCATCAAAATCATAAACTCGGAAGCCCGAGTTGCAATATTTCTGATAGTTCCCTAGAGTTTACTATTTTTGGTAACATCGTCCGGGATGATATTTATATCGGCCTGGATGATCGGTCCAAAAACAAAAACCCTAATTAGGGCATCCTTGTTAAGGCAGCAACATTAAGCACATCGTCCTGGATGATTTTGTATTGGCCAGAATGATAGGCTCTAAACAGAAAGAATCAGGCACTAAATTTATTTAGGAATTACTTATTTTGGACATCATCTAAGGCATCGTCCAGGGTATCATCCTGGATGATAAAGCCCAATTTTTCCTAAATTAATCTAGTATTTAAGGAAAGCAATTAAGACTTGATTACATGATCAAATCATCCTAGATGATAGTAAGATCATCCTGGATGATATGTTGGACAATATGGGATGATATGTTGGATGATTTGAACAAATTTCTTCTGATCGTCTCAGATCGTCCTGGCTGATTAGGCTTATTTTGCACTGATCGTACATGATGATATTAGTATCATCCTGGACGATAATGTCGGTAAGTTGCAATTAATGAGCTTATTTTGAGCTCTTCTATTTAAGCTTTGTCAAGGTACTTTGTAAGTGTCTTTGACAGCCATTATAGATTCGTTCTTTTGGGGGAAACTTGAAGATAGAGCTTGAAAGGGAGTGAGGAAAGAATGAAGTTTGAGAGAGGGAGAAGATCCTGTGAGGGGGGACTCAAGGGAGTGTGGAGGGGGATTCCACACGGTTGCTCCAGCAAGCTTGCACCTCAGTACTATCGGACTCAAGGCTTGTCTTGAAGGAAGTTCACAGTAGAAGAAGATCTCTTTGGTGTCAAATGACCCGACGACTCCGCCGCATCGGGGAAGGTGGATGTTATTTTGTAAGGGCTTCTCTGTTTGGATATTGGGGCTAAAGGAGAGACACTTAGTTAGTGCAATACTCAGATGGTGCCTTCGAGGAGTGGACGTAGGTCAAGGTTTGACCAAACTACTATAAATCTAGTGTATTCTTTCATTTATTATTTCTGCATTTTGTTTTCGATGTATTTTGATTTGGTTTGAGTTTTGTTTAAAGATATTTAAAATACCAATTCACCTCTCTTAATTAGCCTTGGGTCAGTTCATAAGGGGCCTAACATCCCTAACAAACTTTCAATTTTGGTTATCTCAATTGTCTAAATTGACTCATAATTCTGATATTGTTTCTCTTATCTATGTTATATCTCTTCTTAAATCCTATGAATCATTCTATTTCTCTAATGTTCTTTAATTTTATTTGCAAATTATATCTCAATTTCTTTCAAAGGATTAATTATTAAATAATTATCATATGACTTCTAACATTTCTTTAGTTGTTCTTTTCTTCTTCTCTTTTTACTGTTGTAAAAAAGGTGGATAAAATATTGTTCGTATGTTCATAACATTGCATTTAGTTTCATTGTTGTTTTTTTTTTTTATTGATTTTTTAGGGCTTTGTGTTTAAGTGCATGTTTTGTGTTTAAGTGATTGTTTAAAAATTAAAAAAAAAATTATGTTCAAATACCCCTTATTCTCACATGCTTATCAATTCAGGGGGAGTTTAGGAGATACTTAAGAGCTTGAAAATTTTACAAATAATAATTATTTTGTCATCATCAAAAAGGGGGAGATTATTAAGAGAGTTGCTACTTAGCTTTTGCATGTCTTATAATCTTGCAACTTGTATTATTTTGATGATTCCAAATATTATTGTTCTTAATTATTATTTTTTCCTAATATTTTTTAGAAGAATTATTTTTGCTCTTGTGTGGACTAACATTTCAGGATAATCGTACTCCAAACTAATGAAGACTTCAAATCAAATTCAGCATATCATATTTATAAATTTAAGTCTGTATTTTTCATTTTATTGAGTCTGAGAGAGTATGATTGTAATTGAGCAACCCAGTACACACACACTGTGAGACATCTATTAAAAGTCAAAATTTTCTTATACTGATCGTACGGGACGAACCATGTTCGTACGAGACGATCATGTTAGTTTTACCCCTTAAAGAGCAATGGAACGAACAGAGAAGGGAGAAAATTTTCTAAGTCATGTTCGTCTAGACGAAGTGTACCGTTCATCCCAGGACAATGCTCTCTGGATGCATTCGCTTCACTACAGAAAAATCACTCATTTTCGGCGGCAATTTTCGGCGGAAATTGGGCATTTTCCGGCGGTTTTGTAATTTAGCGGCGGTTTTCTGGCGGTTAAAATGCCGCCGGTAAAAATCGCGTAGGAAAATAAATTCCGACGGTTTTTTCCGGCGGAAAGTTCATCCGGCGGCTTACCGGCGGTCTTAAACCGCTGGTCAAATTTAAAAAAAAAAAAAAAAAAAAAAAAACTGCTCCCGCGCCCGAACCCCGCCCCCACCGGGGCTCCGCGCTCCGGCCAGGCTCCCGGCACTCCCGCGCTCCCGCCAGGCGCGGCCCGCGCTCGCGATCCGGTTCCCGCCCTCCGGCAGGCTCCCGCGCCCGCGCCCGCTTTGCGCGTCTGCGCGCGGTGAGATTCGAACCGTGGATCTCCCGTGTTGATTTCAACCGACCGACCGAAATGCCAATTATGTAAATACGTTATATTTGTCAATATTATTTATTTAACTATATTCGGACCGAAAAGCAATTAATTAATTATTTTTTTTAAAATAAAACTAATTAATTTAAAATAAAAAATAATATTTAATATAAAATAACAATTAACTAACTAAATAATTTTAAAATGAAAATTAATTAAATAGTTACTATAAATTTTAATTAATTTTTGTTAAATCATTTACATAGTAAATTTTTTTTTATTTTCAATAAAATTTTTAAAGCCGCCGGAAACGTGAAAAAGCCGCCGGAAAATTCCGTGACGGAAAACTGCCGGAAAGCCGTCGGAAAGCCGCCGGAAAGCCGCCGGAAAATTCCGCGGGAATATTTTGCGGGAAATTAGCCGTCGCAAAATTTTGCGGGGAAATTAGCCGTCGGTAAGCCGCCGGTAAGCCGTCGGAAAGCCGCCGGAAAATTTTGTAGGGGATAAGCCGTCAAAAACCGCCGGAAATCCGCCGGAAAGCCGCCGGAAAACTGGCCGCCGGAAAATTCCGCTGGTAATAAGTGATTTTCCTGTAGTGCTTGCACGATATTCATGTGCGTCCTAGGATGATACTCTCTGGATGCCTTCGTCCAGACCATCATTATGTTCGTCCCAGGACAACGCTCTTTGGACGCATTTGTTTGCACGATATTCACGTGCATCCCAGGATGATGCTCCTTGGATGCCTTCGTCCAGATGATAATTATGTTCTCCCCAGGATGATTCTTTTTGGTCTGGAAACATAGGAGTCATTCAATTTTTTGTGAAAATGAATTATGGAAATAACTATTCATACCGGACTAACATGGTTCGTACGAGACGATGATTGGGTACGAAGTCATTTCGTACCAATGCACATTGGGGTTCGTACATAATAGTTTTTACAATGTTCGTACGTATGAATTTTGATCGTACGGGACGATCAAGTTTGTACAGAATTGAAAAATTGCATTTTTTGGATGGTTTTTCGTATCTTTCATATAAAAGGTCCAATGTAAACTGTACTTTTATCTTTTTGGTCATTGGTCTTCGTGCTTACTGAAAGAAGAGTGAAGGAGAGAGTAAGAGAGAGTGTTTGAAGGAGAGTTCTTATTATTGGAGCGTAAATGATTCACTTTGGTACTCAAAGGTAAGGATCTCAACTTTGTGAATTGTGATTACTTCACTCTTTTCTCTTGTCCTTCTAGATTTCTCGTGAGAAGATCTTTTAAGGAGATCTGATACTCTGGCGACACTTGGTGAAGTTTAAAAGGATGAAAGATTCTCTACCGACACTCGGTGAAGTGTGAAAGGATGAATGGTTCTCTGCCTACATGGATGTGGAGAGTGTGAATAGCGAAAATGTTCTCTATCTACACTTGGAGAGTGTGAACAATGGAAAGGTTCTCTGCCTAACTCGGAGGGTGTAAAAGGACGACGGTTCTCTGCCACACCGAGTAGTGGTGGAAGAGTGTTTTGTGAAGGGTTCTCCGCCTTGTTGTGGGGGAAAAAAGGAGAGACACTATTGGTATTAGTACAATACTCGGAGGGTGCCTCCGGGGAGTGGATGTAGGCCGTATTTGATCGAACCACTATAAATCTTATGTCTTTTATTTTCAGCTTCTTTTTTACTTTATTGTTTATGTGGTTAATCTGTGGTTGAGAAATCCTTAAAAATTTTTCCTTAAAAAGTTTTATTTAGGTTTAAAATTTAAGAGGGACTAAATTTTTTAAATTACCAATTCACCCCCATCTCGATTAGCCACTGGGATATATGATTAGGTCTAACAACCTAACTCATAATTAACAAGTTTCAATATCAACAACAACCCTAAAATATAATACTAATTATAAAATGAAAATTGTAAAAAAAAAAACACTAAATCAAATGCATTATAATATTCAAAACTTAGCTCTGTCAAGCTGCCTTATTATTGTGTGCATGATTGATATAAAATAAAATCATTAATTTACTTTTGAATTTTTTAGAGACATTCTCTTTATGCATAATTATATCATGAAACTATAACAAAAATATAAATAATAGGCCAAATTTTTGAAACGAGCTTGTCAGCAACTTAATTTAGGAGAATAAGCAGGTTTGGCAAAGAATTTCAGAAGGAGCAGATTCGCCGACAGGAATGGCGCATTCAAAGAATGCGCCCAATGAATTGGCATATTCTTTGAATGCGCCTACTAGTTAGGCTCATTTGTCAAATTACCTTGAGTGCGCCAAAGCACTCAGCATATTCTTCATTTTCCCGGATCTATGGATTCAGTGCTTTTGCAGGAGTATTTTGGCGTCAAATTTGAGGCATTGTATTTGTATAATTTTCTAGGAATAAGCAGTATTCCATGTTTTGACGTTTGGTGTAGGGTAAGGTAAAATATTGTCTGCACAAGGATGAGGACATTAGAGTATGCTGAATAAATTTGGAAAATCAAATTTTATTTTGTTTAGTAAATATAATTTTTACATGAAATGATATTTATAGAGTAAGTATTTGTATAAAGCAAATATAAATAATTTATTTCTTAGTAATAATAAAACACAATTAAAATGTTGCCTAACATTAGAGATTTTCATTTATAATAAAAAACATTTAAATGGTTGATACGTCCCGCCTTGTATGTTATATTTTGTTTTAATAAGAGTATTGAACGAAATGTATTTTATTATGAATTAGAATTTTTTTTTTTTAATAAAAAGTTGTTTATAACAAAGTTTAACATTAGGAATGATTTACGGAGTAAATTGTAGCTAGGATTATATCTCTTTCGCCGCTTAGATCTTTATAAATATTTAATTTGTATTATTAAATAAAATAAGGTGTAATTTTATTGAAAAAAATAATCTCCATTATGACTTGAGAAAGAAGAAATTTTTTCTGAAATATTAAAATTATAATTTTACAAATTTACAAATAGTTTAGATATCATATATATTAATTAGTTTCTCTATTAAGAGATTTACAAAAAGTAAACTAAAAATAATAATAATTTATTTATAAAGTTTTTATTGAACGCCGCATGAATAAAGATATGAGGTTATAGTATATGGACATCACTAGACCTTGAATCGGAAGTCCACGAGCACGTTTAAGAACTCCGTTAAAGCATTCTAATGCATTTGTTTTTATGATACTATAGCGACATCCATTGTCAAATATTAATGACCACTTACTAACATCACGTTGTATCAACCAGTCATATGCTTCTTGTTTCACACTTTTAATATGATTCATCATGCGTGTGAAGTTCAAGATATCCTCTGTACTACCAGCTAAGTACATATATTATTGCAAAGACCTTCAACATCAGGGATAGCTTGGCAACGTAAAAATGTTTTATAGTTCTGGCGCAAGTGATGAAGGCAGTGTTTGTAAACGGCATAAGGAAAATTTTGTCGACACCCTCTTACCAATCCTGGATGCTTATCTGAGATTATGCATATATTTTGACGGCCTTTTACTACTTCAACTAAATCATGTAGATTACGAAGGAACCAAACCCATGAATCGTTGGATTCTGATTCAACTATTGCTAGAGCTGTCAATATTGGACCCGACTCGAACCCGACCCAAAAGCCCTACTCGAACCCGAAGCAGGTATGGTTCGGGTCTGGAAAACCGACCCGTTTGTAAAACCGGGTCGGGTTCGGGTTTCGGGTTCTCCGAAAATTGAATTTTTAATAAACACTTTATAAATAAATTATTCTTATTTTTAGTTTACTTTTTGTAAATCTCTTAATAGAGAAACTAATTAATATATATGATATCTAAACTATTTGTAAATTTGTAAAATTATAATTTTTAATATTTCAGAAACATTTCTTCTTTCTCAAGTCATAATGGAGATTATTTTTTCTATAAAATTACATCTTATTTATTTAATAATACAAATTAAATATTTATAAAGGTCGAAGCTGCAAAGAGATATAATCCTTGCTACAATTTACTCCGTAAATCATTCCTAATGTTAAACTTTGTTATAAACAACATTTTATAAAAAAAAATTTCTAATTCATAATAAAATACATTTCGTTCAATACTCTTATTAAAACAAAATCTAACATACACGGCGGGACATATCAACCATTTAAATGTGCTTTATTATAAATGAAAATCTCTAATGTTAGTCAACATTTTAATTGTGTACGTTTTATTATTACTAAGAAATAAATTATTTATATTTGCTCTATAAATATCATTTCATGTAAAAATTATATTTACTAAACAAAATAAAATTTGATTTTCCAAATTTATTCAGCATACTCTAATGTCCTCATCCTTGTGCAGACAATATTACCTTACCCTACACAAAACATCAAAACATGGAATACTGCTTATTCCTAGAAACCTATACAAATACAATGCATCAAATTGACACCAAAATACTCTGCAAAAGCACTGAATCCATAGATCCGGGAAAATGAAGAATACGCTGAGTGATTTGGCGCACTCAAGGTAATTTGACAAATGCGCCTAACTATTAGGCGCATTCAAAGAATACGCTAATTCATTGGGCGCATTCTTTGAATGCGCCATTCCTGCCGGCGAATCTGCTCCTTCTAAAATTCTTTGGCAAACCTTCTTGTTCTTCTAAATTAAGCTGCTGACAAGCTCGTTTTAAAATTTGGCCTAAATAATATTGTATTTTTGATACCATACTTCTTTATTAAATCAAAATTATACATATTATGTAAATTATATAAAATATTATTATTAGTATTATTATTAAAACAATATGTACATATTGTTTTAATATGTAAATCATATAAAATATTATTATTAGTATAATTATTATGAGAAAAATATTTATATTATGATATTTTTCTTGTGTCACTAAATTTTGTATGAGGTAAGCCATATGCCATGAAATAAATGAAGAGAAATGGCAAGGCTGCTTGCGTCATCATATTAATTATTAAATAAGGAAAGGTTCCCTTAATGCACAGCATCTTGCTTGTAACCAGCGAGATCAGAAGGAGACTTATGGTTAACACCTCAAGGAGATGGAACATTTCATTAATAATATAAAATATAAAAGGGTTATGCATGTGGGTACGATGGACATATATGTTGTAACAAGAAAAAGTATTTAGCATTATCATTTGCGCACTTTAATTAATGAAGATAAGCTTAAATAATGATCATTAATAAAATAATTAAAAGGCTCCTCAATTTGGCTTTATTAATCCTTTTTAGATGTTTGAGCAGATTTTAAACTATTTTGTGGGTATTCCACATGGCCTCTTTCAGCTCTTGTTATGTTTTGCTTTGGGATTCCAGCTCTTGTTCTCCATTTCAGCCTGGTTTGTGCTCCTAACGAGCCTATGGAGGCCGTTAGTGAGGCTATGAAACAGATACAACTACCATTGCTGGGAGCTGCTCGATCTTCAGGTTAAAGTGCATTAGGGCAGGTTGCTGAGTGGCTAATTAAGGCTTCATTTAAGATTACTTTTTAATGCTTCTTAAAACAGCCTTTTAGTGCAAAAATTTAGAATGCTGCTTTAATAAGCAATAAAAAAAGTCGTCACAAACGAAACCTAAGTTATGATTTGAGTAATTCAAATTACAAACTAAGCTCTTTTGACCCATATTGCCTTCGTAGATCTCGTGATACTGAGTTTTCAAATCTCATTCCCATATAACTTTGTGATAAAGTATTTTTGTTATGCATGTAAATGAATGACGATTGCGGCCTACAGGAAGCATCCCAAGAGGGATTTTCTTTATTGTTTACAATGGGAGTTCAGATCACGGGTCAATTTCGGGTCTTTCTCAGGTTTTCGGAACAATCCGAACCCGCCTGAGTTTTGAAACAGGTCCGTTTAGGGTCACGGATCGGTTTTTGATCGTGTCAAATAATGACATCCCTAGTCCCCAATGTAAGGCAAAATTTGTGCAGATAAAGAAACAATGGCATATTCCAGTTATGATGTTAGTTGTCAAACATATCATTAAGTAGAAATATATTAAATATTTATCATACATTTCAGTCAAAATATTTGATGTCAAACTCTCTGGTATGCATCCACATGCTTGTGATCAACTACTCATCAGACAAATGTAGAAATGAAGAGATTTAGACATTATTAAATCTGAATAAACAACTAATACAAAATTTATCAGCATTATAATTAAGGAGAGGTACAAAGTTTACAACTTCAAACTCCATGCTTGCAAATCAACATCAAAATGCACAGAAAGATCAAATTCTTTTTTAAAATCATCAACATTCCCAATTTGTGACCCCAAAACACATTCAAAATTCACCAAAATTAAGGTGATGAAGAAAGAGAAGATGAAATGCCATTTTCGGGTCTCTTGCAAAAACTTTATAATATATATAGCTAAGATGATATTAAAAATGCAAATGATTTGGGAGTGTAATAATTTTTTTTTGTTAAATGGATTAGTTAAATGATAGAATTTTCTATTGAATATTCTTCTCACCAGAATTGAAGAAATAGGCATTAAGAATTAAAAAAAAAAAAATCACTTTTTAAATTAAATATTGTTTTTCAATAAAATGCAATTTAAGCATTTCTTAATAAAAGAGGAAAATATAAATCTTGTTTATTCTTCTAATGTTCTATTTATGATCATCTTATCCCCAACCCACCCGACTATTCATAGGACAACAATATTTATAGAGGTTGTTTTGTTTGAAGTAAAGAGGGTGTAAAACATTTCAGATATAAGAGTTTTTGAAAATTGATATTTAGTTTAAAGCAAAATGATTGTAGAATATTATTATTATTATTTTAATTGAACTCCAAACTCAAGTCATAGGTTATTTGCAATGTCTTCAAAAGTTTACCAATTTGGTCGAGTTCTGAATACACCACAAGCCATTGCCAATGTTGCCACCCATAACCACCCCTCCCCCACAAAATGCCGCAGCCCATCGTTGGCTACCATTTGTTGCTATTGCCAGCTGCAAGTAGAGCTGTCAATTATTGACCTAACGTGATAACCCGACTCGAACTCAACCAAAAAATCTAAATTTGGGTCAACCTGTTTAACAAATGGGTTTAGTTAGGTTTGTAACTTTAACATGTTCGAAAAATTGGGTAGGGTACGGTTCAACCCATTAACTTGAATTTGACCCAAGTCTCATCCCACCTTACCAGCCCATCCGATCACCCCATGTAGGCTCCTTGCCCCGCACTTGCCCATTAGTGCAGTCATAAAGAGCTACCATTGCATTCAATTTGCATAATTTATGATATGACATTAGAGAAGTTATGAAATGTGAAAGTATATTCTCTAAAATGGTACAAGGGCCTTAGGGTTTGGAGGTATCCAGTCCACCATATTGTGAAATTTATTTTTCTCAAGTTTTAAAGGACGCAAGTTTTAAAGTGGGGTATTTTCCTTCTTCATTTTTTCAGGTATTTTCCTTCTTCATTTTTTCAGCTTCTTCCTTCGTGCTCCTTGGATCTATTGGGTATGGATATCCAAATGAAAAAAAAAAAAACTCCTTCCTGAAGGGATGTTTCTTTTCTCTTTGGACTTTAAATTTACCCAAATTTGAATCTTCAAATGGAATGAACTCTCCCCTAAGAGATCTCATTCCTCTTTGGATTCTGATGGTGATGAGATTGAGATTGAGTTGTAGAAGGTTTTTGCCCTCAATGACGATGATGTTGAGGTTTTATAGTGTGTTTCTTTGTTGTTAGTTGTAACACTTTATATGTTTTAGTGATTATTGCATATATTAAGAGTTGGTGTTTTCATATGATGTATGTGATATGTTTAGTGATATAACAAGGAGTTGTTGATATTCTTTTTTTTTTCTTATATGTATATGAATTTTGTTTAATTTCATTTTAATTTGCATGATGAGAAATATTTTAGTGGACTTATTTAGCTTGAGCGAATGTCAGAGATATCCTCTTAGGATGTTTGACCTATTCGAATTTGTTAGTGAAAGCATTGGTTGATGACATTAACTTGTATGGAAGATATTAGATCAAATCTCCATAGGATTGATCATCCAGTGATTGAGATACAATGAAGATTATGTATTTCTCAAATCATGGATAATTTTCCTACACGTTTTTTTTTATTGTCGTTTTTTTTAAAGGAGACAATATGCTATTACTCATGGCCAAGATGTTCATTATAGGGAATCTATTCCAGCATGAATAGCTAAAATATTATTGCTCATGATGAAAATATTCATTAGGGATGTACTTTTGTCAGTTAAAGCCATTCATAATGCCGTTCTACTTAATTCTTTCTTAGAAAATGAATAAACTGGAGAGCTAAAATGATTATAGCTATAAATCAGTTATATAAATTCGAACCGTTTCATCACCATCCATAAACACATGTGACAGGATGCCCAGACATAAGAAGAGCCTGTAAGCACACATAGGAAAGGTGCTTGTATTCGCACTAAATATTAATCAAGCATAACAAATTTCAGAAAATAATTCAACTAGTTAATTTCTTTAAAAGCCATAGTATATGTAAAGATATTAAAATTTAAGTTGTCTTTTTGTTGTTAGTATATATCTCATAATATATTTTTTAATTGTCATGAACATTTTAGAACAAAACATTTATAAAACATAAGCAGATTTTGAACAATCCAATTCTAAACTATTTGAACTATGATTACTTCAAACAAATCAAATCAATGCATCCATTTTAATTCCAAGTCGATTTTTATTGGAGGCCACTATTTAAAATAATTTTCAATGCATGCCCTCAACAAAATCAAGGACATGATCTATGATTGTATTATAATACAATTTTTACTAATTTATAGTAAAAACATCCATCTCATTGCAACATTTCTAACAACAGCAAAATTATCTCAATAGCATTGAAATAAGCCCAAATTAGCCAACAAAAATGGATCTGCTTCATCTTAATCCTCCTAAAGACTAATGAAATGACATGAATTTTTTCATGGAGACATCTTCGACGGTTGGTGTGAGTATTATATCTGCCATTTGGCCTCAACACACTATAGACATAACATGTAAGATATCTGACCTTATGATCTATGCATTTTCTTTATATAGATATAAAATTTTTACAATTCATGTGACATCCACAAGTGTCCTTAATTACTATGAGAAGAAGAATATTTTACCTTTAAAATCATGGTATGTTGTCATCATTTTTCAGGGACATCAAATTTTAAACTTATAGGTTTTCGAAATTATTGTGACTCAAATATACATCCATTTCACAAGCCATTTATGACATTCAATTGCTCTATAGAAGAAGATTGCTTCAATGCCAAGATTGTGGCCTATTATGGCCATTCTATAAAAAGAAAATTAAACCATAAAGGCCTTGTGAATTGTTACAATTAATCGAATTATTATAATTTTATCCATCAACTCTATTAATGAATGTATATTATTGAAAGCTTTATAATAATAAACTTGATCATCGACCGCAAATTTTATCAAGAATTTGCCTCTCACAACTTCGTTGTTATTAGCCACCTCGTTGTCTTAGGTTAGTATAATCAGAATTTACATTTTCTCAAAATTTATACATTTTACCTTCGTAGTCTTGTGTTAAAGAGTAATAATTTTTTAAAGAAAGCCTAACTTGACCTATGTAACACATCAAACATAGTATGCCGGGATAACTTTAGATGGTCATAACACTAAGGTTTTATTTGGGATAACTTTATTATTGTAAAAAAATTATCTCAAATAAAATTTAAGACATTTTTGTGAGATATATAAACCGATATTCTTACCCTATTTAAAATTTATTAAAAAAAAGGATCCATCTAAATTGGTTGCGGAAGGAAAAACAAAATTATGTTGGGCTGTCCTTTTTTGTCAGATATTTTTATTAAATCATATCTTATAATATTAGGATATATTTAATTATTTTTTAGAGTATTCATATTTCATATAAATATCAATACTTAATATTTTTATTTTTATTTTTTATATCAAAATAAAAAAAATATGAGGATAAATATTTTAAAATTATGATCCATATATCATAAAAATTATCTCAATAGCATTAAAATAAGCCCAAATTAGCCAACAAAAATGGATTTGCTTCATCTTAATCCTCCTCAAGACTAATGAAATGACATGGATTTTTTCATGGAGACATCTTCCACGGTTGGTGTGAGTATTATATCAGCCATTTTGCCTCTTCACACTATAGACATAACATGTAAGATATCTGATCATGTAGAATGACCTTATGATCTATGCATTTTCTTTATATAGATATACAATTTTTACAATTCATGTGACATCCAAAAGTGTCCTTAATTACTATGAGAAGAATATTTTACCTTTAAAATCATGGTATGTTGTCATCATTTTTCAGGGACATCAAATTTTAAACTTATAGGTTTTCGAAATTATTGTGACTCAAATATACATCCATTTCACAAGTCATTTATGACATTCAATTGATCTATAGAAGAAGATTGCTTCAATGCCAAGATTGTGGCCTATTATGGCCATTCTATAAAAAGAAAATTAAACCATAAAGGCCTAGTGAATTGTTACAATTAATCAAATCATTATAATTTGATCCATCAACTCTATTGAATGTATATTATTGAAAGCTTTAAAATAATAAACTTTGGTCATCGACCGCAAATTTTACCAAGAATTTGCCTCTCACAACTCCGTTGTTATTAGCCACCTCCTTGTCTTAGGTTAGTATAATCAGAATTTACATTTTCTCAAAATTTATACATTTTATCTTCGTAGTCTTGTGTTAAAGAGTAGTAATTTTTTAAAGAAAGCCTAACTTGACCTATATAACACATCAAACATAGTATGCCTGGTGGTCATAACACTAAGGTTTTATTTGAGATAACTTTATTATTGTAAAAAAATTATCTCAAATAAAATTTAAGACATTTTTGTGAGATATATAAACCGATATTCTTACCCTATTTAAAATTTATTAAAAAAAAGGATCCATCTAAATTGGTTGCGGAAGGAGAATTATTCAAGGAAAAACAAAATTATGTTGGGCTGTCCTTTTTTGTCAGATATTTTTATTAAATCATATCTTATAATATTAGGATATATTTAATTATTTTTTAGAGTATTCATATTTCATATAAATATCAATACTTAATATTTTTATTTTTATTTTTTATATCAAAATAAAAAAAATATGAGGATAAATATTTTAAAATTATGATACATATATCATAAAAATAATTGAACATAGATGAATTAATTGAACATATGATTTTAATTTTTAAATCTCAGATCTCATGATATTATATAAAAAAAATATCATGAAATCCTATCACCATCCATTCATAAAGTTTCCCATCAAAGCGAGGGTAAGAAGGTCAAAGATCATGACTACCTTTGTTCTTTTCCTCGATTTTCTTTGTCCTTTTGTTTTTATCAACCTAACAAATTGGGATTATTTGAAGGAGCCCTACACTCCACCAGAGGACAGATGGAGAGTCTTGGCTGTATTATATGGAGGGCTCCTTGCAAGTCACTACTCAAATGCCTTCCATTGTGAGAAGGACAAAATAGCAACAGTGCATTCTTGGAAGATAGTGAAGATGAAGAATATGGAAGGAAGCCTTATTCCAATCTAACAATAACAAGACAAATAATCCCCTAGATAAAATTACAAACATCAAGACAAAATCACAAAGTGATCCAATCAATTGTTGTTGATGTCATAGTAAAAAATTGAAGGTATCATGTTCATATATTATGAAATATTCTATGTAAATAAGATAATTTTATTGAATTGAATAATTGAATTACAAGAAAATGCACATATTATAATTAATTTTGTAAGTAGACACATATTTTGAACAAATTATTATCTAAATTGATCATATGGCAATCAATTTAGAGTGGCATTTGACCTATAAGAAATCTTACAAAATTTTAATAAGGCAAGGCTTTAATCCTCATCATCCATTTTGATGTAGATAGAGAAGAATGAGATTACCAATCATTTCTCTTGAATACTAGATACAAATAAGATGTATTATTTTCTAGCAATGAGGATTAAGATGGGCTTTAATCTATAAAACATCAAATAATGTATATCAATGCTCCATAGGAAGGCAAAAAACCTTGACACAATATTGTTAATCTTCTATCAAAAAGCCTCCATAGGTGATGTGAAGAAACTTGAAGAAGAAAGAAGAGATCCTCACTTTGGGCAACCTTGTGAATCTCTTACAACAAATTCCCTTTACTTGATCTCTCACACTTCACTCTTACAATCTCTCCCAAACACTCACACTCAATGGCCACTCTCTAGAGAAATTCATAGCAAAGGTTCTTAAGTCAGTTTCTCGGACTCTTTATATAGGCAAGACATGAAAAACCATCAAAAAAAAAAATCAAGTAAACTGTCATCCAATCATATGGTACGATCGATAATCATACGGTACGAACAGTTCAAAAATCAGGGCTTTGTGTAATACAAACTGGGATGAACATAGTTTCATACAATGTTAGTCATCTGTATGATCTGACTTTGTATTGTACTAACTATCCAAAAAATGGATAAGTTTGTTTGATACGATACGATGCGAATGAAATTTCATACTATGTCAGTCATCTGTATGAATTAAGATCGTATTGTATAAAATATTCAATAATGAACAAGTTTATTTGGTATGATATGGTATGAAAGGAATTTTGTACTCTATTAGTCATTTGTACGAGTTATGATCGTACTGTACGAACTGTTCAAAAATGAACAAGTTTGTCTGGTACGATATGGTATGAAAGGAATTTCATACTATGTTAGTCGTCTGTACAAGTTAAGATCGTACTATATGAAATGTTTAAAATTGAATAAGTTTGTCTAGTATGATATTGTATGAAAGGAATTTTGTACTATATTTGTCGTCTGTATGACCTAACATTGTATTGTACAACTAGTTCAAATAATTCAAGCCATGAATTGATTCACTACGTTTGGTGGAAAACTAAGTCATATCGTACAATACAATTAAATATAGTATATTATGATAAGTATTAAAAATTTAAGTTTTAACTATCTCTCTCCCCCCATGTGTGTGTTCATAGTTTTCTAATTACAATCACATTCGCTCAGACTCAAGAAATAAAAAATAGAGATATATAGACTCTCTTATATGAAATCCTATTATACTTTGTCTTGATGTCTTCAGCAATTTGGAGTATGATTTTCTTGAAATGTTAGTACACACTGAAGCAAGCAAATAAAAATATCCAAGATTATGCTAGGAGAAATAATAAAATTGTTAGCATAATTAGTTTTGTTATCATCAAAACCAAAAGCTAAATCTTGATTCCAGGGTCGCAACAATTATAACCTATTTTTTTTATTAAAATACTTTTATTTTTCATTCACTAAGATTAATAAAATAATTGTGATTGACGATGCCCCATGGACATAAATTTCTTAAGAACTCGAACCACAAAAATCATTGTGTTGTTGTTATGTTCTTTCTAAAACTTATGATGAATAGATATTTCTTGCTATAAATTAGTTTTGTTATTGTTTACATATAGTTAATTGTGAATCTCAATCTGATTGTTGTAATGATTTGGTTAAAGAAAGATTATCTGTCTTATAAATAATTATCAAAATTATTCATGTGCATTATGTCTCTACATTTTCAATTTTAAATAAAATTATTGATGAATTTATATTTAAACTATGTTCTAGGAATATTTACAAATTTATTAAAAACTAAAGATATAGATATCTCTCATTTTTTGCAATAATTTCGTATTGTAGCCTATTTAATTTTTCAAGACTTTGTAAAGATGTTTGTCATGAAGTTTGGCATAGAGAAGGTTGATGGAAGTAATGGTTTCAACTTATGGAAAATGAAATTAGAAGCAAATTTAATACAATAAGGGGTTCAAAATGTGTTATTTATGGAATCAAAATTTCCTACATCTATGTTTAATCAGTAAAAGGTCAATACACAGAAAAAAGGCTTTTAATTTGATCATTTTGTGTGTAACAAATCAGGCTTAGAGGAAAATTTCTCATGTAAAAATTGTGTGAGAATTATGGAGGAAATATAAACAGAAATCTCTACCTAATCAAATATATTTAAAAGTGAAATTCTTTGGATATAGAATGGATGAGTGAAGGCCTTTGATAATATTTTATATTAATTTAATATGCTCATCTTGGATCTTAAAAATCTAGAAGTTAATATTAAGGATGAACTGTGGACCTCCGAAAGGACACTGCCACACTGCAGGATTGCAGAGGGGTATACGACCACACCTACCTCGAGGGATAAAGACGATCGTAGGCCTCCGCGCTCCTCGCAAACGAGCCAATGGGAGGGCATATTAGATCGTGCATATGACTAACCATTGAGGATAGCGGCTTTCGCCAGCGCATCCTGATGGGTAGTAATATACACGACCTGATCAAAACAACAGGTTTTTCCCGCCCGATACATCAGCTCGAGTGGGGTTTATTTTATGTAGAATTCAGTTTCCCAAGAGCACAAGCACCCATGGTTAATCACATCTCAGGCCAGAGACTGAAAAGACTCTCGATTAAGGATCCTATATTATCCTTCCAAATAGGTTTGACATAAGTGTGAAGACTAGGAAATCCTACTCAAAAGAAAAGAAAGGGTCAAATTTGGCTTAGTCAACATGCAGGGTACATACCAGCATTCAAAGGGACTAAGACACTAAGGAGAAACTGGAGAAAAGAAAATCAAGCATTCAACACATACATGAGAGAAAGATGGAGGTGGTGTCATCCATGTGATGTAGATAAGTAGGATTTATAGTCCCTGAAGGGAAAGGACTTACCCACTATTTAGGCATACTACAAGATCGAATGTAGTAGCCTTGAATCATAAATTTAAATTGGGTTTAGTGTTCTACGAGCAACACTAACACCCATGTCCTAACTAATGCAGTGAAAAACCTTGACTTACCCTGACCTGGATTGGGTAGCTAGCTAATCACCTAATCTATTTAAAACTATGCTATCCAATCTTTTATGAAAGATAGATGGGTGGATTAGTTTTTGGAGGTTGAGGTTGACATCTAGAGAGTTTCCTAATTGACCTTGTACTTATATAGGGTAAATGCTCCTAGAGCCAATGCAATTAAAATTTTATTTTTAGTTGATTTCTAATGCAATGCATGCTAGTTGAAGATCAGAATCATGCATGCCTTAGAATTTAAAAATAGGCTTATAGAAAATAATTTTTTGAAAAGACTGGGCCTCCCCAGGTCTGGCACTTCATCCTCATAGGCTAGATTATTCGTACTCTACCCGCAGGCGGGGAGGTGTCTTATTAGAAGGAGAGAGAAATACATCATTATGCATGCGATCCCGGATAATTCTGGCTGTTTCCTAGATCATTAAGTTTCTAAATTATTTAAACCTTAAATATTAAATTTTAATTATGAGTAGAAGAAATTTTTAGTCATTAAAAAGCTTAACGAAATCCAGGCTAAAACAAAAGTGACATGCAAGTCGCCAATAAAATAGAAAAAAATAAGCAACCCTAGAGGCACACATCACAAATAAAACACATCAAAATAAACAAACTAATTAATAAATGTCCATAGGTCAACTGTCATTAATTATAACTCAGGGTCTGCAAAAAAGTAAAGTGGCCAGGAATACAAGCAATTTGATATATTGTAAAGAATTTTAGGATAAAAAATAATTTTTCTATGATTTAAATATGTTAAAATAGCATTAAAACTATTTAAAATAAATAGAAAATAAAGAAAAACCAACGGGATGCCACTTGGCAGCCTCTGATTGGATGCGTGGTCCCAGGGCAATCATTGGTGGTGGTGCAATCATTGCACCGCTGACTGATGATTGCAGCATGATTTCCATAAACACTGCCTGCAGACAACATCCACTAATCCACATCGATGGAATGTGGGAGCCGTCGGAACACCCGCCATTTCAAACGAATGACTATGATCAAGCCTCACAAATAACTCAGTGGGCGATCGGACCGCGGGACGGATCCTGAAGGCAATCCGACATGATCTGGATTTCTCATCACCTGATCAATGGTCCAGGGTTCATCTAACGCATGAAAGCCTAAAATTGAAACCCTAAAAGGATAATGGCTTTGTTCTCACAAACGACATAATGGAATTTGATAAAATTTTAAGCACATGATCTACATGTGAAGAGTAATCATGGGGGAGCGATTTCACGTTTTAAAATGAGATATATGAAAAATTATTTAGATATATGTGTTGGAACCTAGGGTAAGGGTTTTTTTAAGAATCTCACCGTTGGATCTTTAAGTTCTTTATAAAGTTTAGCTGTAGATTATCCTCGTACACTTCTTTAGTTGGAGTCGAGTCTTAAATCTCCCTCAATTGACGGAAAATCGCTTTGAAAACTCTTTGTCCTCGGCTCGCCGGAAATCACCTTTCCGGCGGCTTTGATCGGTGGGGTTTGACTTGGAAAAGGTGGAAGAGAGTTAAGAGATCTCACAACAAGAAATTCAGGTTGAGAGCGGCTAGGGAGAGAATAAAAGCCACCCCCTCTCATGAAGCCCAAAAAGAGTATTTAAATGATTAAGGCCCTTAGATCCATGGCTAGGATTCATCCTAAGGCAGTTAGGAGGGAATTGAGGTGATTTAGCCATCGATTTGATTGCTTGATTTAGGAACAAATTTAAGCCCATGAGAAAAAAAAAATTAAGCATATTGAATTAAAATCAAGGTCAAAATCAAATCCGATTCGGGTCAATTTGGGATTCAATTTTATTTGCTCAAATTAACCCAATTAAATTTAAATAAAATGAAGACTCGAATCATAACAAATTCGACGCTGCTAAGGTGGACTAATCGGGCTTAATCGAACGCGGTCGAGTCTAATTCGACTAAATACAAGATGATTCAAGCTTGAATTAGACTTAATGGGGCTTGATTAAATCAATCAAAGGCCCTCGAGGACACTCGAACGAAAATTGAGGTCAACATGAACATAAAGCAATTATGTTATTAATTCATTGCCCAAATATTTAAAAAAATTCAAAGAAGCTTTAAAATATGAAAGAAAGCCTATAAGAGCGGGTGAATCTAGAATGCTATTTCTTCAAAGATCTTGGACATGAAAAACTCTAAAAAGAACTATCAAAGGGAAGGTTTACATGTTCGTGGTAGATCTCATAAGTAAGGCAATGCTTTTAAGAAAGGGAAATCAAATAGTAGAAGTAAATCAACTTTTAAGAAAAATTATAAAAATTCTAAGTGTTGGCCGTGTAATAAAGCTGGTTACATAAAAAGATTTTATCCTAAAATGGTGTCAAAAGAAAAATCTCAATCTCAAGAGGATGCAACAGTTATCAGAGAGAATTATGATAGTGCAAATGTTCTTACAGTTGGTAATTATTGGAATTCTAAGGAAAATATTCTTGATTAAGATTACACTTATCACATGAGTTTTATTAGAGAATGGTTGACTTATTATCAAAGTCAAAAAAAGGAAAAGTCTTACTAGGAAATAATAAAGTTTTTGGTGTTGTTGATATTGGATCAATTGCAATTAAATTACATGATGATCGAGAATTCTCAATTAGGTAAGACATGTTCTTGATTTAAAGAAAAAATTAATTTCTCTTGAGAATTTGTATGACTCAGGGCATGTTTTTAACTTTGAGAAAGGTTTGCTAAGAACTTCAAAAAGTGCTCTTATTATCAAACAAAACTCAGAACATAATGGGCTTTTTGCTACAAGATGTATAATGGTAGGTGAAACCATTAATGTCAGGTGTAGATAAAACAAAATTATGGCATCTATGATTGGAACACTTGAGTGATAGATCTTTGGTAGAATTATAGAAATAATGTCTGCTTAATAGCAATTCAATTGCAAAGATTGATTTATGTGAATCATGTATAATTGGTAAATCACACACTCAGTTTTAGATTGTTAACGTAGAGAGCTGAAGGAGTTTTGGATCATATTCATTATGATTTATGGGGTCCATCCATAGTGTATATTCATGACGGCAATTTATATTTTCTTTCTTTCATTAATGATTATTCTAGAAAGGTTTCGATTTTCTTGCTAAAATCAAAAGATGAAATATTTTATAAATTTTAGGATTGAAATCAATGGTTGAGAATCATAGAAATAAAAAACTCAAAGGTTTAAGAAATGATAATGGAATAAATCTGTAATGAAGATTTTAATCAATTAGGTTTTAATTTTGGTATCATTAGACATAACACCATTAGACATAAACTTCAATAAAATGGCCTTGTAGAAAGAATAAATAGAACTCTTTATGATAGAGTTAGATGTTTACTTTATGGTTCTGATTTGTTTAAATTCTTTTAGGGTGAAACTCTTTCTACATTATATCATGTGATATTGATTTTAAAACTTCTATGAAATTATGGATTGGAAAACAACCAGATTTGATACATCTAAGTATTTTTGGTTGTATAGCTTACACTCATCAAAAAAAAAAAAAAAAAAAAGTTGGAGCCTTGATCAATTAAATGTGTGTTTTCATGTTATCCTACATGTGATAAAGGGTATAGATTATGGGATTTGAATTCTCTTGGTGTCAAAATTATAGTCAACCAAGATGTTATTTTTAATGAAGATAGATTATATATTTTTAAGTTAGAAAATGTATAAATAAACCCATCCAACTGAAAATAAAAACAATTTTGATAAAGACTATATTGAGTTTGAAATGGAGCCTCATAAGCACACAAACCAGGGAAGCGATAATCCACAAAAGTTTATTATTCCACAATAAAAAATGAAAATAATATCTTATGATAATGTTGATAATTTACTTTAATGTGATATAGAAAGAAAGAACTTTAAGCATCTATTGAAATATGGATATGCAGAATTGATTGAATATTTTATGTTGTTAGCACTTGAATATAAAGAGCTTGAACCTTTAAGTTATAAAGAAAATATTTATATCAAAGATTTAGTAAGGTGAATTCAAGAAATGCAAGAACATGATTCTCTAATTAAGAATAACACTTAGATTCTTGTTGATAAAGAAGAGAATCAAAAGGCTGTCTTGTGCAAGTGGGTTTATAAAATTAAAAAAGAAAAAAAACTAAAAGTAATCCAAATAAATATAAGGTTAGATGGGTTGTCAGGGATTACACTCAAAAGGAATGTGTAGACTATACTATTTCTAAATTGTTGACAAGCACAAATCAATACAAATATTGATGAGCTTAGTGGCTTTCTCTAATTGGGAATTAGAACAAGTTGAAGTTAAGATTTTTTTTTGTATGGTGAATTAGATAGAAAATTCTAATGGCTCAACCATAGGGATTTGTTATAATAAATAAGAAAGATTAATTTTTCTTCTTAAGAAATCATTATATATGAATACAAATAAACTCCAAGATAGTGGCACAAATAGTTTGATACATTCATGTTGACTATATATTTCAAAAGGAGTTGTTAGGATAGATGCTTTAATTTTCTTACTTTGATAGACAAAAAATTAATTTGTTTAGTGATCTACTTTGATGATATGTTGTTACCATAAAGTCATAATGGAAATTCACAAGCTTAAATAAGTTCTAAAGTTTGAATTTAATATAAAGAACTTTGGTGAAGAAAAGAAGAGTAGAAATCTTGAGAGATCATAGAAAAAAATAATTATGTTTGTCATAGTAAAGTTATCTTCAAAAGGTTCTTAAAAGATCTTCAATTTTAGTTTAAAAAATAGTTAGTTTGCCTGGTGGGAGTTAGTTTAAGCTATAAGCAACTGAATATCCAAATTCAAATGAAGACAAGGAAAGATGTAGAAAATTTCTTATACTAGTGCCATTAGGTATCTTATGTATGCTATAGTTTGTTCTAGGATAGATATTGCTTTCCCTATCAATGTTTTGAGAAGACATATGTATAGTACAAGTTTAGGGCATTGGAAGGAAATTAAATGATTATTAAGGTATATTCACGAAACATTGGATATGGGTATTTATTTTATATAAGGTATTTTTGTTGTTGACATTACAAATTTTATTGACTCAAATTTAACTAATGATTTAGATAGAAAAATATCTACTATAGGCTATATGTTTACGGGTTTTGATAGTCCTATTAGTTGAAAATCTAATTTGCAGTCTAGTATGATATTATCCTCAACATAAGCAAAGTAAATTGTAGCGACAGAGGCTATGAAAGAATCAGTTTGGTTACAAGGTATACTAATTGAGCTTGTTATACATCACAATGTCATCACAGTTCATACAGACAGTATGGATAATTTACATTTGTATAAAAATCCAGTGTTTTAAGAAAGAACAAAGCATGTGGTGTATTGAAGCTTACAGAAGTGTCAATAAATGACAATCTATCATACATTGAAACAAAGATATATAGTTCCTCTTAACAAATATAGTCATTGTAATTGTCTAAATTTGCTAAATATGTGTAAGTAAATTTGGTTTTTTTGGACAATTTCTTGATGTTAATTCTTTTATTTTAAATTAATGTGGAAAATTGATATAAGTGATTATATATATATATATATATATATATATATATATATATATATATATATATATATATATATATATATATATATATATATATATATATATATATATATATATATATATATATATATATATATATATATATATAAGTGAGATATCCCTATTTCAACTTAGGAATATAGCTTGAGAATGTGTTTTTATATTATAACAAAATATTATTGTTTTGTTAATTTTATCATATCTTCTAGCATGTACTAATAATTTTTTTTTGTTGTTTATGCGTACTAAAATTTCAGGGAAATCATACTCAAGAATGTTAAAGATTTCAAGATAGAGTAGATTAGGGTTTCATGTAATGAAGTCTGTAAATATTTATTTTTCTTAAGTATAAAGAGTGTGATTGTAATTGGATAGCCATGCACACACACATTGAAGGAGATAGTCAAAACTTAAAATTTTAAAACTAATCATACTGGATAATTTATCATATTTTTCCTCCAAAATGAAGTTAATAAAATCATGTCTTTTATTTTTGTACTATTCATATTGTACGATGTTAATTCATATATATGATTGATAAAGTATTAAATCGGGTACGTGCTAGTTCATCCCAAATAAATTCATTTATTTTTTTATTATTCATATTGTACGATGTTAATTCATATAGATGATTAACGAAGTATTAAATAGGGTCATCTATATTTGTACAAAATAAAGCATGATTTGTGTTAACTTTTTGTATTATACGATGTCAGTTCATACAAATGACTAATAGAGTACGAACAAAGGTTTGTATAAGATCATACCAAATGAATAGGTTCAGTTTTGAACTGTTGGTGCAGTATGATGTTAGTTAATGTAGATTACTGACTGAATATGAAGTAAAGTTCATACAAGATCATACCTGAATTTTTAAATTGTTTATATAGATGATCTATAATCTTACTATATGATCTAAAGTCAGTTCACTTGTAATTTTTTATTTTTTTGGACTATTTTTCTTGTATTTTCTATTTTAACTCAAGCTCACAAGTTTATACTTTTTGATGATAACAAATTGTAGCTCACATCCTATTATCTACTTATATTTATAATATATTTTTATTTATATTTGTACTAACTTTTCAGAAATACCATGCACCATCCAACAAAGATTCAAGGCTCAAGATTGGGTAGAATATATTATATTATAATAATTTTTGTAATATTCATTGATGTATTTTTAATTTCATGAGTAAAGTCCTGTAAGGGTGTTTGCTTGCTTGGTGACAATGCATAGACACACACACACTCAGAGGGAGTGAGATTGAGTCAAAACTAAAAGCTTAATTTTTTAATTAATCTTACTATATAATTTATATTATACTATACAATTAGCTCATCAAACTAATCATACTAGATGATTTAGATCATCTGGGATGTTTAATTATGATCATAAAAAATAGTCGCCAATCATAATTTATGTAAGATTTCAAATTTTATTTTTTGTTCTAATTATCCAATATGATATATATGCATTGTACTGGATGATCTATGATAATCATGCCTAAATTAATCCAATGATTATGGGATTAATTATGAAAAACTTACTCTATTAGATCGTACAGGATAATCTTAAGATATACTGGACAATCTTTAATATTTTATGGGACAACCCTCAATCGTTCCAGATGAAATAACATAATTTTTCTCTAATCATCCATGATGATCCGTAATATCATATTGGACAATCTATATAAATTTGAATTGATCGTACTGGACTATCATGAGATCATCCAGGACTGGCAGGTCAAATTCTACACATCATATTGTATGATGTTTGGTGTAAGAATTGAGTTTTTAGGATTTTCTAAAGCCCTCTATTTAAGTTCATCATACTGAATAATCCTGCAATCATAGTGGATGATCTTTGTGCTAGAATTGATTTTTAGGGTTTTTTTAAATCCCTCCATTTAAGCTTTGTCAAGGCACTTGATAAGTGTCTTTGTTCTTCTGAAGAATACTTGAAGAGATAACTTAAAAGGGAGAGAAAAAAAGATAGAGTTTGAGAGGGAGAAGATCCTTGGAGGGTGTTTCAAGGTTGGGTGGAGGGAATTTCATACGGTTGCTCCAGCGAGCTTGCACCTTAGTACCATAAGATTCAAGGTTCATCTTGAGGGAAGTTTTGGAAAGAAGAAGATCTCTTTGATGTCAAAGGACCCGGCTACTCTACCATACCAAGGAAGGTGAAAGTGATTTTGTAAGACCTTCTTTGCTTAGCTCTAGGGGCTAAAAGAGAGTCACTAAATATTTATTGCTATACTCGAAAGGTGCCTCCGAGGAGTGAATGTAGGTATGGTTTGACCAAACCACTATAAATCTGGTGTGTTCTTTTTTATTTTATTTTTTCCACACTTTATTTTTTCATAATTTTTGGGTATAACTGCTTGGTTGAAAATCTGTGATTTATATTAAGATTTATTTATTATCTATTTTCAGATGCTGAAAAACTTTAAGAAAGAGATTCTTTTCTTTTTATTGAAAGAAAATTTTTAATATCCAATTCACCCCTCTCTTGGTTAGCCTCGGGACTAATTCTTTAAGGTTTAACACCCATCATAAACTTTCAAGTGGTATTAGAGTGAGATTCATAAAATAAAGTTTTAGAAAACTTCTTAATTTTAAGCCATGACTAACTTTGAAAATCGTATCATTGTGAAAGACTTTTCAATCATGCGACCATCTTTAGTTAAAAATATATCTTTTAATTTTTAGAAAATATGCATGTCTATTTTTTAACAATCAATTAATTATCGAATGTGGCATATGATTTAAATTAGTTATTCTATACCATCATGTATTATAGATGGAGTTAAAACTGATATTCATTTTGCTGAATGGAGTAAAATAAATCAAATTAATGCTCAATTGAATGCTAAATGCTTAAATTATTTTTTTTGTGCTTTAAATTCTAAAGATGGTATATTAATATTTATATGCACTAATGGTAAAGAAATTTGGGATAAATTATATAATACATATGAAGATACTAGTGAAGTCAAGCAATCGAGGTTTAATATTTTAATGCATGATTATGAATTATTTTGCATGAAATCTTACGAGACTATTCTAGTGATGTATATTAAATTTACTTAAATAGTGACATCATTACACACTTTAGGTAAAGAACTTTCAAACTTTAAAAAGTCAATAAAATTATATCTTTTTTATTTGATAAGTTTGATGCCAAAGTCATTGCTATTTGTAAATTGAAAAATGTAAATGAATATCCTATTGATAATCTGAATGACTCACTCATTGCTTACAAGCAAAGTTTTAGTCAAAAACTATTGGATACAAGTGAAACTATAATATAAAAAGCTAAAGACATGGATGAAAGCGACTTAATAGATGTTGAGAGTAAAGAGATAGCTTCATTACAAATAAATTTGAAATCTATTAAAGCACAAGCATCAACATCACAAAAGTAAAATAAAGGTAAAAATGGTAAGAATGTTAAAATTTCTTTTGATGTTATTTATTTTAGTTGTAGAAAATTTGGACATATTAAAAATCAGTGCCCTAAGGTAAAAAATCTTCCAACAAAAAAATAGTAAAAATAAGCAAAATGTAATAAGGGCAAATGATAAAAAGTAAAAAATCTCCTAGGCAGACATAATTTCTGAATCATTAGACCAGGAGCAAGGAAATGAGGTATAAAATTTTGTTTATGTGTTATAGTCGATGCATAAGTATATATATATATATAGTTCGTTATAAATGTTTTCTGTGATGCTTTTAATATTTTTTTGTTTGCTTTTGTGATTTATCTTGGATTTATACTCACAAATCATTTTTCTCATTGTATTTGCATAAGAGAATCAATTCACTTCTCTCATTTTTTTAAATGAAAATTTTACCTTAAAAATTAGTAAGTAGTGATTAACTTCTCTTAATCTGTTAAAGGAAAAAATATCAATGATTATCTTTCTTCCTCTAACTCTTTTAGTGGTGTATTTTTTTTTTTTTGGAGCAAAATCTATTTCAAATTTAAAGTTGGACTTTGAAATTAAGATCTATTATATATTCTTACAGTAATCTATCTCAAATGAATAATGCTCAAAGTCCTTAAATCTCTTTCAACTTCTTTTTAATTAGGTTGTTGCATTTATCATATGAATATGATTCTAATTGGTGGTTTATTCTTTCTTATATTTGAGAATGAGTTTTGTTTTCTATTATATCTGAAAGATATTATCACTACTGAGAGTTTTTAAAAGTTTTAAAAGAGAGCTAGCTCACAAAAATCATAAAAGGCATAAAATGAGCCCAAAATAAAATTAAAAAGACGCACAATGATCGCTAAATAATTAAAAGATACACAAAGTGTATCAAAAAATTAAAGTATATATAAAGTGCGCCAAATAACTAATAAGAGGAACAAAATCAGCCCATTAACTTCTTTCTCTTTCAAATATTTAAATCTTAGAATAATTTATGTGCTATGTGATATCTTCAAAAATCATGATTTTAGTCGATTATTTTACAATATTATTCTATTAGATATTTTTTTGAAATGAAATTTGAACATATCACTTTTTTATCTTAATTAGAATTTTGTTTTAAATAAGAACTTTAACTTTTAAGGAGCCTGAGTTAGGGTTAATAAAATTCAAATTTTTAACATTTCTAGATCTTAGTGTGGTCAATTCATTTCTTACTATATTTTTAAATAAAATCAAGATGTAAATATTTTATTTAAAAAGAATTTATTGAAATTAATTGATTTTTCTTAAACATCAGAACCACCTCAACCTTATCAGAGTTTATTATGTGTTTTATTTTATTTTTTATGTGTTTCCCTTCTTTTTGACAATGTCAAAGGGAAAGAATGTATTTATTTGATTGCATTTGTTCATCTTGTCTTTGCATTAGTTTATATTTTATTTAGATTATAAAAGTATTTTTTTATTTTTATTTCTATATTAAATAAATGAAATAAAAAGAAACTTTTTTTGAATTTCCCCTGTTTTTAATATAATTATCTTAGTGAGGGAGAGATTAGGAGAACTATTTTTAAATTTACAAATTCTACGAGTAATGTTTGACATCACCAAAAAGAGGAAGATTGTTGTATCTTGAGCTCTCAAGTTTATATTTTTTATGATAACAAATATTATGGCTCATGTGTCATATTCTCTACTTATATTTGCAACATATTTTTATTTTTGTGTGTATTAACTTTTCAGGAACACCATGCACCATCCAACAAAGATTTAAGGCTCAAGATTGGGTAGAATTAATTATGATGTAACTTTTTTTGTAATATTCATTGATATATTTTTTATTTCTTGAGTTAAGGGTATATACTTCCTTGTTGACCATGCACACACACACACTCAGGGGGAATGAGATTGAGTCAAAACTAGAAGTTCAACTTTTGAACTAATCATACTATACAATTTATATCGTACATACAATCAACTCATTTAACTAATCATCCAGAATTATTTAGATCATCTAGGACAATTAGTTATGATAATGAAAAATAGCCACCAATCATAATTTATGCAAGATTTTGAATTTCATTTTTTGTTCTAATATTTCAAGATGATCTGCATCGTATTAAATGATCTATGACAATCATATCTAAATTGATCCAATAATTATGAGATTAATTAGGGTAAAATTACTCTATCATATCATACATAATGATCTTAAGATTATACTAGATGATCTTTAATATTTCATGGGATGACCCTTAATCATACTTGATGAAATACCATAATTTTTCATCTAATCATCTAGGACGATCCACAATATCGTACTGGATGATATGTACAAATTTGAACTGATCCTACTGGACTATCTTGAGATCATCCAAGACTATCAGGTCAAATTCTTTATATCGTACTAGATGATCCTGCAATCGTCTAGAATAATATTTGGCATTGAAATTAATTTTTTAGCATTTTCTAAAGTCCTATATTTAAGCACATCATACTGGATGATCCTACTATTATAATAGATGATCTTTGCTGCTAGATTTTTTTTAGGGTTTTTTAATGCACTCTATTTAAGCTTTGTCAAGGCACTTGGTAAATGTCTTTGACAGCCATTGTGTCTTCTTTCTTCTCGAGAAAACTTTAAGAGATAACTTATAAGAGAAAGAGGAAAGGGTGGAGTTTGATATGGAGAAGATCCATGGAGGGAGTTTTAAGGGAGTGTGGAGGGAATTTCACATGGTTGCTCCGGCGAGCTTGCACCTTAGTACCATCGAATTCAAGGTTCATCTTGAGAGGAATATCTCTTTAGTGTCAAAGGACCCGGCTACTTCGCCACACCGGGGAAGGTAAAAGTAATTTTATAAGGGCTTCTCCACCTAGCTGTGGGGGCTTAAGGAGAGTCACTATAGATTTAGTGCAATACTCGAAGGGTGCCTCCGAGGAGTGAACATAGGTCAGGCTGGACTGAACCATTATAAATCTAATATGTTCTTTCTAATTTTATTTTTATGTACTTTATTTTATGTATTTATTTTTAAATATAACTGTTTGGTTAAAAATTTGGGATTGATATTATAATGTATTGATTATCTATTTTTAGATGTTGAAAAATTTTAAAAAGGGGATTTTTTATTTTTGTTGAAAGAAATTTTTAATATCCAATTCACCTCCCTCTCTTTTTTAGCCTCGGGACTAATTCTTTAGAGTTTAACACCCCTCATGAACATTCATTTTCAATATAAAACTCCTAAAAATGGACACTCAAAACCTTTTCTGTAATTTTCTATTGAGAGTGGCCAATGAGTGTGAGTGTTTGGGAGAGATTGTGAAAGTGAAGTGTGAGAGATCAAGTGAGGGGGAGTTATAAGGGATTCATAAGATTGTCCAAAGTAAGGATCTCTTTGTCTTCTTCAAATTTCTATCCATCTCCTCTAAAGGCTTTTGAGAGATGATCTTCAATATTATGTCGAGGTACTCTGCCTTCACCAAGAGAGTAAAAAAGGATGAAGGTACTTTACTGTCACAAGGAGGATAAAAATGGATGAAGGTTTTCTACCATCACTAGGAGGGTGAAAAAGGATGAAGGTTCTTTGCCATCACTAGGGGGTGAGAAAGAATATAGTTACTCTATCGCACCAGGTTGGTAGAAGAGAGTTTGTAAGGGCTTCAGTGCCTTGCTTTAGAGGAAAAAGGAGAGCCACTTTGATTTAGTGAAATACATGAAGGAGACTTCATGGAGTGGATGTAGGTCTAGTTTGAATCAAACCACTATAAATATGGTGTTATTCTATTTACTTTAATTTTTTTATACTTTTATATTTCCACACTATAAAATTTTGTGGTTGAATTTTTTTTGTGATAATCAATTTATTTCACAACTACATATTTCAGGATCATTGCTTAAACTTTTTAAAAATGGTTTTTGACGATCCAAGAAATTTTTAAAATTATGAATTCACCCCCCTCTTAGTTAGCCTTGGGACACTTCAATAAGGTCTAACAATCTACTCGAACTTTTAAGTACCATCTGATATCTTATTCTTGAAAGTTCGTTAGGGATGTTAAGCCCTATAGAACTGGCCTAAGGCTAACAAAGAGAGAAGTGAATTGGAAAAGATTAATCAACGATGCGGAAATTAAAGTGCGAAAGTAATAAAGAAAGAACACACTAGATTTATAGTGGTTCGGTCAAACCTTGACCTACGTCCACTCCTTGGAGGCACCCTCCAAGTATTGCACTAAAACAAGTGTCTCTCCTTTAGCCCCCATAGCTAGGCGGAGAAGTCCTTACAAAATCACTTCCACCTTCCACGGTGTGGCGGAGTCGCAGGGTCCTTTGACACCAAGGAGATCTTCTTCTTTGGTGAACTTACCTCGAGATAAGCCTTGAATCCGATGGTACTAAGGTGTGAGTTCACTGGAGCAACCGTGTGGAATCCCCCCCCTCCACACTCCCTTGAGTTCCCCCCCTCACATGATCTTCACCCTCTCAAACTCCACCCTTTCCTCTCTCCCTTTCAAGCTATCTCTTCAAGATTCCCCCAAAAGAACGAAGCTACTATGGCTGCCAAAGACACTTACAAAGTGCCTTGTCATAGCTTAAATAGAAGAGCTAAAAATGAGCTTATTAATGCAAGTTGCCGACTTTATCATCCAAGACGATAGACATATTGTCCTGGCCGATTAATTCAAATATGAGGAAAATCATCCTGAATATCGCCCTAAAATGAAGCTGGACGATGTATAATCGTCCCGGATGATCTTGCGATTAGCCCGGACGAAATCACCATTAATTACTTTCCAAAATTGCCAGAGAAATTTTGAAAAAAAATTTCTGGATCGTCCTGGTCGATATTTTATAGTCCAGGCCGATCCACTATGCCGATATCCAAAAATAAGAATTTCCTAAGTACATCTGGCGACAGATTCTTTCTGAATTTAGCCTATCGTCCTAGCCGATACAAAATCGTCTAAGACGATGTATTTTGCATAAAGATGGCTTCCTTAATGAGGATGCCCTAATTAGGGTTTCTGCTTTTGAACAGATCGTCCTGGCCGATATAAATATCGTCCAGGACGATGTTACCAAAAATAATAAACTCTAGGGAATAGTCAGAAACTCTTATACGTTATAAAGCATCAGGAGCCACAATAAATACAATAGACTCAAGAAAGGAAAAAAGTTTACAAACTAACTCAGACATAGTCTACCCAATCTTGAGCTGGTTTCAAATTGTAGTCCGATCATGTGAACCTGAAATGTCAGTACATAAGGCAGTCGTAGAGAAAAAGAATGTTTGTTATCATCAAAATCATAAGCCATAGATCCGTAACAATCTCCCCCTTTTTGATGATGACAAACATTTCAATTTGAATTTGCAAAAGGAAACATTTTCTCCTAATCTCCCCCTCACTAGAATAACACTTTAAAAAATAGGGGAGAGAAATATTTTTGTTGTTTTAAATTTTTTGAAAAGAAGAAAAAAGATACAAATTCAACAATACGTTCTCCCCCTTTGACATTATCAAAAAGAGAGGAGGCACAAACAAAAAACAAAATGAACAAAAGATAAAAACATTTCGTGATATAGTGAAAAAACAAATATTCTTAAAATTAGAAAGTTACCTCTTGGTTTTAATCAAAAACTTAGTAGAATTGGATTGACAACGCATAATCCAGAAAAAGTAAGAAATTCATAAATTGTTAATCCAAGCTCAAGTTCTTTTAAAGGCTAAAAAACTTTTTAATTCAATATCCAAATCAAGAAATAAACGGGAAAAAGAAACATTAATTTTTTTAAAACTCCTTTCATAAAATATATCTAATAGAAGATCAATGCATGAATTACTGAATCAGAAACTAAAATTTTCAAGCACAAGTTTCAAACATATCAAGGATTTTCTTAAATTTTTAGTAATATAAGAAAAAAACAAGCATATATATTTTTTTTGTGGGCTCATTTTATGCCCTTTATCACTTGAATGGCTCTTTGAGCATCTTTTGATTTTAATACACTTTGTGTATTTTTTTTAATTTGGCGTCATTGCGCATCTTTTGATTTGACATCATTGGCCACTTTTTTTTGTAAATTATTTTAAAAAAAATATGCTTTCTTTCTTATATTTTCAAAACCAAAGTAAACTCAAATTATTGACAACACGAACAACTTGATTAAAAAAATTTTATGGTGGATTCAACAATCTTGCAAAATATTCTTATGTGATAGAAAAAATATAGGGAGATAAAACAAATCAGTTTCAAAATCCAATTTAAAATATGATGAAGATTTTGAATCAAAAGTAAAATAACCTCTTTAAGAAGAGAGAAAGAGAAACAAAATAATGAGTTCCCTTCCTCTGAATGTTTTAGAGAAGTCAAACATAACTTACCAAATATTTCAAGAAAAAATAGGAAGTAGATTTCTCATTTTTAGAAAAGTGAATGTGTGTGTTGATCAGAGAAAAACTTCAACGAAAACAAAAATTTCAAAGAATAAACAAAACTAAAACACAAAATAAAAAACATAAAAATAAAAACACAACAAAAACAAGGATTTTAACCATTATCTCTCTCATAGTCCGATGCTTCAGAGACCAGATCTGCCCATGAGATTTTTTTCCTTTCATTATTTCCCCAGTTCAAAGTTTTTTTCGCCTTTCCCTTTTCTTTCGTAGGAAGAATTTTTAAATTAGGGCATTGATTTTTCATATGTCGAGATTTCCTACATCAAAAGCAAATAACGTCAGAAGGAATATGAACATCCTTACCATTTTTACCTTTTTTTTCACTTTTGCTTATGCTTTAGTGATTTTTGTGATTTGCTTAACAAGTCATTACATTCGTCACCAACTAAGCAATCTTTTTCTGTATATTCAGCTTTTAGAACAATCGTTTCACCTGCATCCAAAAGTCTTTGACCCAAACTTTGCTCGTGGGCAATGAGTGAGCCAATCAAATTATCAATAGAATATACATTCAAATCTTTAGATTCACAAATAGCAACAACTTTATAATCAAATTTATCCAGTAGATATTGAAAAATTTTGTTAACTTTTTCAAAATTTGAAAAATCTTTTCCTAAAGCATGCAATGAGTTTACAATTTGAATGAATATGGTATACATGTCTAAGATCGTTTTAAAAGGTTTCATGAAAAATAATTCAAAATCATGCATTAACAAATTCAACTTGGATTGCTTGATTTCACTAGTGCCTTCGTATATGGTGTGCAATTTATCCCAAACTTCCTTACCGGTAGTGCACGTGGATACTAACATGAAATCATCAGAATTTCAAGCACAGAAAAAGCAATTTAAAGACTTCGCATTCAATTGAGCATTGAGTTGTTCTTCCCTGTTCCATTGACTAAAAGGAATATCAATTTTAACTCTCTTAACAATTCGTGACGGTGAGGAATAACCAGTTAAAAACATATGCCACATGCGAAAAACAATCGATTGCAAGAAAATAGACATGCAAGTTTTTCAAAAATTAAATGACATATTTTCAAATAAAGGAGGTCTGGTGATTGAACAACCTTCCGTAATAGTACGATTAGCCATGGATTTAAATTTAAAAGCTTTTAAAAACTTATTTTAGGAAAACTTGCTCTGATACCACTTGAAAGTTTGTTAGGGATGTTAAGACCTATAGAACTGACTCAAGGCTAACAAAGAGAAGTGAATTGGAAAAGAAGAATCAACGATGCAAAAATTAAAGTGCGGGAGTAATAATTAAAGAACACACTAGATTTATAGTGATTCGGTCAAACCTTGACCTACGTCCACTCCTTGGAGGCACCCTCCAAGTATTGCACTAAAACAAGTATCTCTCCTTTAGCCCCCACAGCTATGCGGAGAAGCCCTTACAAAATCACTTCCACCTTCCCCGGTGCGGCGGAGTCGCCGGGTCCTTTGACACCAAGGAGATATTCTTTTTTGGTGAACTTACCTCGAGACAAGACTTCAATCCGATGGTACTAAGGTGCGAATTCACTGGAGCAACCGTGTGGAATCCCCTCCACACTCCCTTGAGTCCCCCCCCCCCCCTCACAGGATCTTCTCCCTCTCAAACTCCACCCTTTCCTCTCTCCCTTTCAAGCTCTCTCTTCAAGTTTCTCCCACAAGAACGAAGCTACTATGGCTGCCAAAGACACTTACAAAGTCTCTTATCATAGCTTAAATAGAAGAGCAAAAAATGAGCTCATTAATACAAGTTGCCAACTTTATCGTCCAGGATGATAGACATATCGTCCTGGCCGATTAATTCAAATATGAGGAAAATCGTCCTGATGCCCTGAAATGAAGCTGGACGATGTATAATGGTCCCGGATGATCTTGCGATCAGCCCGGACGAAATCACCATTAATTGCTTTCCAAAATTGTCAGAGAAATTTTGGAAATATTGTCCTGGATCGTCTTGGATGATATTTTATAGTCCAGGCCGATCCACCAGGCTGATATCCAAAAATATGAATTTCCTAAGTAAATATGACAGCAGATTCTTACTAAATTGAGCCTATCGTCCTGTCCGATACAAAATCGTCCAGGACGATGTGTTTTGCATAAAGACGGCTACTTTAATGAGGATGCCATAATTAGGATCTCTACTTTTGAACAGATCGTCCTGATCGATATAAATATCGTCTAGGACGATGTTACCAAAAACAATAAACTCTAGGGAACAGTAAGAAACTCTTATACGTTACAAAGCATCAGGAGCCACAATAAATACAATAGATTCCAGAAAGAAAAAAGTGTACAAACTGACTCAGACCTAGTCTACCCAATCTTGAGCTGGTTTTAAATTGCAGTCTGATCGTGTGAACCTGAAATGTCAGTACATAAGGTAGTCGTAAAGAAAAAAAGAATGTTTGTTATCATCAAAATCATAAGCCATAGATCCATAACAATTCTATTTGCAAGCAACATCAAACTAAGCGAGTGAGGGCTCACTTGGAGAACAGAGCAAAAGAAACAATTGACCCAGAGGAAGAATGGAGGGTTAGGACTTGCTCTTGAGAGCTTGTCTTTGTTGATCGAGAGAGAAGGTAAGTGAAATAGAGAAGGGTTTTCTCTTATATCTTTCTTTCTACGTTTTGTTTCATGAAATAAGAAGAAATCAATAAGGTTCGTTGACTTGGTTCACTTAGTTTTTCTTGCTTTGATTTTATGCAAGATCTATATCTTTGCATCTGTTGGCTATAAGCTTGAATCAAAAGTTTAACATTTTTTTATAGTTCTTTCGAAGAAAGATAGACAAAGTATACTTTAGGGTTTTCTTGCTTGCTTAAGATTGGAAAGTTTTATTCCTACTTTTAGAATAAACTTACGTGTATTTGTCATTCACTACGATTAATAAAAGAATTGAGATCACGGTTGCCCCGTGGATGTAGAATTCTTAAGAATTCAAACCACATAAATCGTTGTATTTTTGTTATGTTCTATCTAATGCTTATGTTGAATAGATATTTCTTCCTATAAATTAGTTTTGTTATTGTTTGCATATATTTAATTGTAAATCTTATTTTGATTGTTGCAAAGATTTGGTTAAAAAAAATTATCTATCTTATAACTCATTTGAAAATTATTCATATGAATTTATGTATCTATATTTTTCAAAATTAAATCAAATTATTCCTGAATACTTATTTAAACTTTATTTGTAATTTTTTTAAGAAAATAAAAATCAAGATATCTCTTTTTATCACAACACATGAACTCACCATATATAGGGTAGATCGATGATTCCTCTCTAGAGTTAGCAGCTCAGCACTCATCATTTGCCTGGACCACATTAATTTCAATCGCTCACTCTCTCTAGGACACTCAGTTTGACTCGTCGCGACCATCCAAGCAAAAGCTCTCCCTTCCCATGATAGCATTTACTCATATTCTCTTCTCAAGTGATTCTAGAGCTTCCATATAGGTCACCAGCCACATCAACCAACTTGCCATTCATTGGTCCTTTTCATCTCAGTACTCACCAGCAAACTCGCGTGAGTACACTTGCTCTCATCTACTAGGCATCACTGACCTCACTTAGAAATGACTTACTAATGCATTCCGGCCTCACCCTCCTTTAGCCAATTAGGATATGACATGTGTCTAGAGTAGTGTTTAGCATTGTATGTGTATTATGTGTAGACTTGTTCTTTTTAATATTTTGTGTGTAGGCTTTCATAGAGCCCTCTAAACTATATAAGGCAGTGACAGAACCAGAAAATGTATTTAGGGGGGGGGGGGGGGGGGGGGGGGGCTAAATTAATTTTTTTTTTAATTTTTCTTTAACTTTTAACATCTAGGTTTGGAATCGACATAGGAAATTATAAAATTTTTTCAAATTATTATTTAAGAAGGTAGAATATTAAATATAAATAATAAACAACTTACAGGAAAAAACTTTGGTAACTTAGAAAAATTAATTTAGCTACTTTGATAGTAAAAAAAAACTTCCTCTATAAAAAAACATTTGAAAAAAAACTAGAAAATAGTATCAAAAAGAAAATATGATTATTGTCTTAATAATAAAGCAATTAGAAAATTGTCCCAAACAAATTCTAATTATATAATATTATAAAAGTAATATAACACAAAATTATATGATATTTTTTATCAAATTAAAAAATCATAGCAGCAATCATTATGTATAAAAACACAATATATACATATATAAATATATAAAATTTTTATCAATTATAATTATCTAATATTTATAAAAAATTATAGCCTAAACAGAGAGAGAGAGAGAGAGAGAGAGAGAGAGAGAGGAAAAAAGAGCATAAGATGGTGGAGTTCCCAAAATTTTTTTAGAGGGGGGGGGGGGGGGGGGGGTGCATCCCCTCTTGTTCCCCCTTCCCTCTGCCATGATATAAGGGGTGATAAGTTCTAATTTGGAGATTTTTTGTAATTAGCTATTCTGTTAGTTTTAAGACTCATATTATTAATATTTTATCTATATTCTCTTTTTATTCTCTCTCTCTCCATCCTCACACAAATTCTCTAGTCACTTGCTATTCTCTATTTTTTTTTTTGGGAAAATTTGGGCTTGGCCCGTATAATAAAGATGAAGAACAATACAAGTAAAACTCGAAAAGTCTCATACAAAAAAGAGGCTAGCTCATAGAGAGCACCAAAAAACAATCAAAATACAGACAGAATAAATCAAAGCACAAAAAAGCTCCAATATCCAAAAAGCCTGGACTCGGGAATATAAACAGGACATCACAAAGAAACTCAAACCCCTGGTTGCCCGAAGATCGTCCAAAGCGAATGAGCTGTCTTCTAGGGATGAAATTTGATCCAACATATTTGGCATAATATTCATATATCTATATGTGTGTATACGTTAAATTATCACACATAATATATATATATATATATAATATATATATATATTATATATATATATAATATATATATATATATATATTATATTATATATATATAATATATATATATATATATATATATATATATATATATATATATATATATAATATATATATATATATATATATATTATATATATATATATATCATTGTTTTGAAAATCGGACCGGACCGGCCGGTTTCGACCGTGAACCGGTCTTACAGCCGGTTTGGTCCTAACTAAGAACCGGGCTAACAACGAACCGGACAAAACCGGCTTGAACCGCCGGTTCAACCGGCCGACCCGTTGAACCGGTCCGTTTTTTAAGAACCGGCCGGTTCAACTAATAATATATTTAAATATTTTATTTTTTATAAAATGTTTAATTAATATTAAATTAATTTAATATCATATATCTTATTTCATAATATGATTCAAACATTTTATTATATTTTATAATAAATTAAATATATAAATAACCAAGCTCACATGATGCCATATTATTATTTATTACGTCATCCGTTCGACCCCGGTTCAACCGTTCGAACCATGAACCTCTCATTCTTCCGGTTCGTTGTCCGGTCCGGTTTTCACAACCTTGATATATATATATATATATATATCCATTTTTTAATAATTAAATCAAAAAATTAATATTAATAATATTTTTAATATATTTAAAAATTTTGAATATGATATAAATAAATATAAAAATTTAAATATTACAAAAATGTGATATTTATGTTATTTTTTAAAGTATATTATAATGTATTTGGATGGCGCCTTCTCGCACAAATTCCATTATTCCCTGTACTAAGAAAGAGACGCACAATCCGATACAGACAAAGGCGTTTGTCGCCTAACGCTCCCAAAGGAACCTCGGCGCTTTCAGACATGGTCTTTTTAACTTAATCCATTACCGACCTCCTCAGTGGGCTCTGCTTGAAAGAGAGAGAAAGCTCTAAGAAAGCAGCAGACGATAAATGCAATCTTCTGCTGAGAAAGAAGCGGGGAGAGATGTGTTGAGACGCTTCCTTCCTTAATCGCTCAGGTTAGACTGGCGC